>CAVMBJ020000014.1:58962-118222 GCA_963675895.2 Styela plicata
TTCTCTAGTGAGTTGGGAAAGTTGACTTGTATATGATTAATAGTTGTGGATTTTTTGTTTCCTTGTAAGGGCATGGCGCATTGCTGCTGTTGGGACTAATGTCCAGGTTGCGAACGAACCCTATTAGGGATGATTATATGCGAGAGGTCTGCGGAAGGCATCGCCAGTGCACGGTGGTTTACATAAGCTCTGCTTACTGCTTCTTTTCAAACCAAAAATGATTGAACTGTAAGACAAAACCTCACCCTCTATTCGGAACTAGTGTATGCACAAGAAGTCATTGTTCGTCATATGGTTCTCTCTCTCGTAGGATAAAAATGAAATCCTATCCTAAATATTTTTTCTCCACTCTGTCTTCTGTCCCAAGTTGGTTAAGTCCCCTGATTTTGCTTAGTCATCTCTGCTGTTGTAAATATTTGCTTGTTGGGTTGCCTTTTTGACTCATTAGAGTTACAGAAATCTTTGTGGGTTATGATGAACTTGAACTTTGCCATGGCAGTTCAGTTTTGGATGTTTTTGTTTTTGCTCAGAGTGAATTTCAATAAAAAATGAAAATGTTTTGTACCATTTCTAATCACTTATATAGTTGAAGACTTTATAATTGTTTTAGCATTGTTTTTTCAATTATGGTTAGAGGCAACTATAATTATGGCGATTAAGAAGTGGTGGTTTTTTCACCCAAAGAAGATTACCGTTTATTAATACACTCGACTATAAAGTGTTCAATTCTATATGGAATACAATTTTCTGCCCTATTTTATATAGTGCTCTTGGCATATGAATGGAAGCAATCTTGTAATTTTCATAGGCTGCTTCCTAGCTTGCTTAAAATAAACTAAATCAAATATATCCATTTTGTTTTAGGTCACTGTGAAATTAGTTGATATCGACCAAATGACGAAAGAAAAGACAGTAAAAGTCATTCCGAATGCGATACAAATTTTAATGAAAGATAAAACAAAGATAACGTTCACAAGTTTCACTGCAAGAGATCGAGCTTATCTCACTACGTTTAGATTGTGGCAGAATGCTTTGCTGGACAAGGTAGGTCTCCCAGTAACGTTGTGTCAGTTACTCTGCCGCCAAAAAAGCCTTCTAAGAATAATGTAGAAAAAAGGCAATTTTTTTTTTTTGATAAAAATCATTTGCATGACTGAAAAAAGAACTTATGTTTTTTAGTGTCTTTGAGTTATACAAAGGCTTCAAAAACCTTTAATACTGCTGTATAATATCTTTATAACCTTAACACCTAGTTTTTCCATTTCTGGAGGTGAATTTAATCATTTTAGGTATTAACTTAGTTCTTTCATACTGTTACTTGACTTCATCTATTGAGCATATCACTTATATCGGAAGCGTATTTTGTCAAGCCTGTCAACCTATGTCTTACGGAATAAAATTTGTTGTTTAAAAATGAAATGAAAATCTTCAATTTTTAAAAATATTTTCCCTTCAGCCAATGACTGCTCATGAATTATGGACGCAAATCCACAGTAACTACGGTGAAGAACTGGGATTGTGTAGCTCGGATGATGATTATGTCAGACCGGATAATATGCCGAGGAAGCACCAGAGCTTTGGTAAGTTTCAGGATTTATCTTCTATAATGAAATTGAGTGATTATTGATATTTCGATGTAGTCCCTTTTCCGAGTGGACAGTGCTGTGCAAGGGCCTATACCAACAGCCTCCTGTGTATGAGCAGGGTCTATGTTGTGGCAAAGACGTTGGCTACCCAGTATCTTCAAGCGTTCCCAAGGTATTGCAGCCTACTATGACATGATTTCGCAAAATGAATCAATTTGGATTAAACTGAATGACCTGAGTTAAAAATGTAATTACTTCAGTTGGGTGGTTTTCTGTATTCATAATTTGATAAAACGACCGGTTCTTCGAACCAGTTTCAATGAAGTGAACATTACTAAAAAATTTGAATATGTTCTGCTCAGTTTATTAGGCATACAATTTTGCACGGCAAACTATTTTACGCACGGGCGACATTTGTAGTGCTTTTTTTATAGCCACTTCTTAAGAGTTGATCACCCTGTCCAAGGCCCTGTAACGGCAGCCACTTGGGGACGGGCAGGGTTACAATTGCTGGAAAGATGTGATCTTTTCCTGTTCGGCTTAGCCTACCCAAGTTATGATTGGTGGGCATGGGTAAGCGAGCCGGGCTCGCCTTGACTCAAACTCGAGATCTTCAACCTGCGATGCCAACTTGTTTAACCACTAGGCTATCTCGCCCACGTAACAATTATTCCATAGCCTTCTTAGCCGAGTCAAATGGAGCTAGTCAACTGTGCTAGCGATTAGCCATTAATAGCTTCGAAACGCATCATAACAAAGTAAAACTTGTTAATAATAAGGGTTTTAGTGCATAGTGCTACATTTAAGTGGCAAATAAATTTAGACAGAAAACTTTAAAATATTTTTCTAAACATATTAACGCTATTTTTTCAAATCCGCTCACCTGAGTTAGTCTGGTCAAGCCAATTAATTGTACACACAGGGATGCACTTACCAGATATTTTCCGTAGCTTCAACTCGAAATCTATCTCCAACATTAACACGATAACGAATAAACCAACAGCCTGTGATTTTCTGATAATCGAAATTATATCTTCTAGGTGAAGGCGACAGCGACATGAAATATGAATTCGGGACGACGAATAAAGTAAAACGGAAAAAGAAACTGGTGAGTAAATTGGATTTGTAGTATTTACGTTCTCGTACACTGTGGTGAATGGAGTCACTCATCTTGTCATCCTCAGCAAGGCCCTAAAAGCCGCGGCCACTTATAGCCATACAGGGTTACTTATAATGGAAAGGTATTGACCTTCTGGCTCGACTGAGCCTACCCAAGTTATTAGTGTGACCGGGCAGATCAATTAGCTTTGTAGAGCTTGAAAGTAGAGCCGCACCGATGTATTGGCCAAATCTTTCTCTCCAATGACGTATCGATGAATGTGAATTACGAATTATGTGATGTGTTATTAGAAATATTCATGTGCTTTCTGTATGTGCTTTTTATCTTCCATTTGTTTTTCGGCGAATACGTGAAAACACATTGTTTTGTGCAACTGAAAAGAACAACTGATTCACAAAGCATTACTTAAAAGCATTACAGCATAGCAGGCTGACAGAATGTCTGCTACTCAGACACCTAAAGAAAATGGTCTCCACCTGAAGAACATTTAGCAAATGGGTAGTATTTCATGATCTAACTCTTGATAGAAGATCAAACTGCCTCTGGTAGAGTCTGGCTAAAAAAGGTTCAAAATCATCAACACTGCTATGAAATAGCAGTGTTGATGATTTTGAAGCCTTTTTAGACACACGAAGAAAATGATATGACCGCTTTAGATGCCCGTAGACAAAAAAGATTTCGGCACTTTGCATTCTTAAGTAATTGACACAAATACTTCACAATTCAGACGAATTCAACACAGACGCCCCCTGATGGTGAGCTTGAGAAGTTGAATCGAAGAGATAGCAAATCGAACAAGAGTTCTTCGAGCGCAAGACATTCATCACAGGATAGTTGTCACCAGTTTCAACGGGGATCAGACTCAGATGATAAATCAATACATGTAACTATTGTTAATTTTGTGTGTCGAGTTTAGTGGTCGTTAGGTCAATGTAAGAGGCTTTACATTTTCAGTATGAAAACTAGAAAACTATGGAGTGACTCGAATCTGTCTTTACATCCATTGAAATTTTATCTATCATTTGTTCCAGTTTATTCAAAAAAGGATAATTTTCACAAGCTTTTGTTCCGAATATATCTAAAATTCAGACCTATCTCGATTATATGATATTTACCGATATTTCATGTCTTCATATTTACCGATATTTCATGTATTTTGTGAAATGTCAATATATCGGCAAAGAAGATAATATGGCCAGTCTAGGCTTAATCTTCGATTTTGTAATTTCAGAGTTCACAATGTTCCAGAGAAGATATTTCTCTCGCTGATGATGTCATCCAAGATGAAGATGACGATGAAGAAGATTTCTCTGTGGATGTTTCAAGAAGCAGGAAAAATAGTAGTAGGATAGAAGAGCAAGTGGTGGAAGAGGAGGAGAATGATGGTGGGTTTCAATTTGTGTTTTTACGAGGGATTGGAATCGGAGGTTTTTGCTTCTCATGATCAAATATTTTGAATCAAATAATTCGTATTCAACAAAAAGTGTCTCTTTCCAAAGTGTGTTTTGTTAAATATATTTCACCCAAAAAAGATTCACTACACTTGGAATATAGTACATTCCATTATTCTATTCTATCATCTTCCCTGGGTGACGCGAAAACCAGTCACTGCTTCTTTATTCCCTCTTGTCACCTTCCAGGACATGTCAGAGAAGTTTAAAATTTCCTGCGTCAAATGTCTCCTACTGAAAATCTATGAAAATTTTTTTAGAACCAGCAGATTTCACACTCCCTGACTGTCACAAAGTATCGTTGTTTTGTATATACGAGACATCAGCGAAGGATATGTTCAGGATTATATTCGGAGAAGAAAATGAATGTTCCTTCTGGAAAGATACACTTGTAAATAAAGGGACAACTCGTGAGTCGATATTTGTATTTTTTTATGTTGTTCAGAGCAAAGCATTTCTGTATTCAACAGTGATTGTTCTGATCGTGAAAAACTTCATATATTGTATTAGGATCACTCTTTATTTCCTATTTTACCAGGTAATGTTAATTTAAGAGTTAATGAGTAATTATAGATGAAGTTGCAATTTAAACAAGTAAACAAAACAATGTCTCTTCTTTTTTATTATTAAAACTGACCAATCCACAGATACTAAACTACTGACCGCCATTTTCAAAATCATCCTCTTTTGTCACAGAAATTGAATTTGGAAGATGGGGAGATGATGAAGAGGTCAAAGGTCAAAAGATACGTCATCTCGCTTACACACTGCGACTTGATAACCCCATCGGACCAAAAACATCTCACTGTAAAGAGAAACAGGTACAATAGTGCACATGTACTTAGTTTCCAAAATATATTTTCAGTTTGTTAGGCTCACTTACCGGCATGGGCTTTCATTGCTTGATTAAACGTTATCAAAAAATTTTCAGGTAATGGTAACTGAAAATTGTGATTGGTTAACAAACATTTTCAACAGGGTGATGTGGTGCATTCTCTGCATCGGGTATACAAGATGAGAATATTGAAATACTCACAGAAATTTGTAAAAAAAGCTATAGTGGGGGTGATGGTCTAGTGGTTAAACATGTTGGCATCACAGGTTGAAGATCTCGCGTTCGTGTCCTGAGGAGTCTGACTCGTTGATCCTTACCACTGAACCTAGGGTGTTATCTCTTGGGCAGGCCGAACTGGAGAAGATCATATCTTTCCAGCAATTTTAATCCTGCCCATCTCTAAGTGGCCACTAGTACAGGTCCTTGGGCAGGGTGATCCAATCCCAAGTAGTGGCTGTAAAAAATTAATTTTATTCTGAAATCTTGAGAGTGATTCTCTCTAGTGATTTGTGGTTAAATAGCCTTATTCATGCTATGAAGGCATGGTTACAACTGAGCCACATGCCTGACAAGGTAAATTTCCAATCTACTAATGGTTTTACAATATTTTTAAAGTTTTTTGTTCGTCTTTCAAGATTCTCTACGCATCCACTGTTGAAGGCAAATCATATGGCATTGATTGCATTGTACAAAACTATGGAATTCCATACGCTGATTATTTTTATACTTGCATGAGATATTGTATTAGAAAAGTCACAAAAAACAAGTGTGAAGTCAGGTAAGATATGGGTTTTTTAATATATCTCATTTTCGCATTGTTTAAAGTGAATGTTTTAGGATTGGCCGGTCATCCGGATCCTCTATTTCACATTTTAGATTCCTCTCAAAATGTAACGAATTCTAAGAAACATTAAGGAAGGAAAACAGGGATAATTTATAAACTCTCACTTTATAAGCTCTCACTTTTTTTATTTAGAACCTCTTTGTCATGAGAAATTAACAAGGTACTGCGCCAAATATGGATTGGTTTATTCAGACCATGCATGATCCACTCATATTCTGATCATTTTTAACATATTCTGGTCATCGATCAATTACTGGACAGACCGGGCAATTTTTCATACTGAAAAAATTTGACAATCTGGTTTTTGCCATTAAATGAGCAGATATGGTAAAAAAGTGTCAATTTCGAAGACTTGAAATTTGGCAGCGTATTCCTGACTGACACTTTTTATATTTTTATCAGGGTAACTTCAGAACTACGATACAAGAAAACACCTTGGGGTTTGGTGAAAAATTTCATTGAGAAAAATGTTGCTAGCGGGCTGACACAAAACTTCACCAAGCTTAGTGAGTTATTACCAGACTTTATCAGTTTTAATTTTAAGTTATTGTAGCGCAGGCCTGGTGCGGACTGGTAGAATCTTAGCTCCTCGGACACATGTTCCTTTCTTCGTGTTTGGTTGAAATCATACTTATAGAAGAAGGTTCAGATTCATCAATACTGCTATGAAATAGCAGTGTTGATGTTTTTGAAGCTTTTTTGTCCATGTGAAGAAAATGGCTTTGACAATTTAGACACCCGAAGTAAAATAGTGTTCTGCCATTCAGGCTTGTTATAATCAAGTGATCCCAGGTTTTTTAAACTCTCGTGATCTTGTATGACTTCTGTATAAAATCTCATAGGAACTGTGCTTTTTTTATAGCCACTTATCTGAGTTGATAATCACCTTGGACAAGGCCCTGTACTAGGCATCCACTTATAGTCGGTCATGGTTAGAATTGCTTGAAATATGACCTTTTCCTGTTCGGTTTACCCTACCCGAGTTGTTACACCCTGGGTTTAGTGGTGTGCATGAATTACTGAGTCTGACTCAAAACTGAGATCATCAACAAGCGATGCCAACATGCTTCACCATTAGACCATCACGCCCACACACGCATTTGACTCGATTTGTTGACTTTCTGCCAGACAAAGCAGTGATTGCTTTTTAAGCTATGTACTGCTGTTAGCCCTGCTTTATAGATCAGTTTAGAATTCTTTCTGAGATAAATAACGTGCAAGAGAATTGAAATCTCTTTGCGAAGGATGCTATACAGCACATCTAATTTGTCATATATTTTAACAGCCTGGCAACTTCGAAATCAAGTTGAAAATGAAAAATCACAACCACAAATTGAAGACAATAAAAATAGACAGAATGGTGAGTTAATTTGTTAAAGATTCTGGTAATGAGTTATCTGAGGAAGCATAAATGCAATATTGGACTATGATCAAATTTTAAATCGAATAGGGAGATCGAAGCATCAACCAAACTTCAGTCTGTTCCACCCTGATTCCAACAGCGAGGTTGAAAGCAAAAGGCTGGCTAAATGTCTCTGTCTATAGATTTATCCAAACTGTAGCAGCATCTGGTTTGATCCAATTAAAAATCTTCAGTCTTTTATTAGGTATGGGTTACTGATGGTTCGCGTCGACGAGACGCGATCCATCTGTAACCCGTACTTAACAAAATAGAACTTCGAATTGACAAAGTCAATAAATCATAGATTGGCAGTAAATTTTCTCCAACTTTGGTAACTTCATTGAAATTATTGTTATTCATACATTATATACAGAACTGACTGTCCAAGAAAAAATGCACGATAAAATATTAATAATTAACCGTGTCAAAATGGTCTAACAGTTACCTCACTCGATTGTGTTATCATTATTTTGAAATAGGGCTTTTGAATGGTCTGTTTTGGATTTCACAATTTCCAACTTTTGTTTTCCTCAGGTAATGTTCGAAGGAGAAAACGAAGATCAGAAACGGGGAAAGATGGATTGAAAAGTAAAGGAAGTAGATGTAAGTATATGGAGAAGTTTTGTGATTGGATTTTTGCTTACGAACTACAGGTGTGAAAACATGGAAATAGGACATAACATAGAATCAAAGATCTATACATAAAAAAGTTTTGGATTAATATTCGAATTGTTGAATATTTCGTTCTCTTTGTTTCTAGCTTCCTCTAGTTTATCCAATGAGAATCAGAGGGGTCAAAGTTCACAGAAGGACCGAAATGATCTCAACAATAACAAGGGAAGGTGAGTTTGTCTCGTTTTGGTTTTTAAGCTGAAAATTCAAGAGGCATCAACAATAAGAAAACATTGCTTGGGACTGTTTTTAAAACACCTAATAAATAGTTTTATTGCCCTCGGCACTCCAATGGTAGTCATTATCTTAGTGTCCTCACTCCAGATGTGAGAAGTTCACTGTATTTGCATACTACTCTTCGTAAAGTATGAAAAAAATTCATATAGTTGTGAAAAAATGGCATCACAGGGTTGACCTTTGATCTCCTTAGTAGTTTCCTGTTCAACTTCTGTTGACCTTAACATGTTTTTTTATATACCCACTTATTAGAGTGGATCACCCTATCCAAGACCCTTCAAAAGTGGCCACTTATCAACGAACAGGGTTACAATTGCTGGAAAGATATGACCTTTTCCTGTTCGGCTTAGCCCAATCAAGTTATTACACCCGGAGATTGGTGGGCATGGATAAGCGAACCGGACTCGAAACCGAGACCTTCAACCTGCGATGCCAATATGTTTAACCACTAGGCCATCGCGCCCACAAAAATCTTCTATTAATATCCATTTTATCCTTTACATTTGTTGATATTTTCAGCCTCACCCCATCTGGCGATGCGACACCAGGAGTTCCCTCGATGCGTATGCCCAATGGATACATCCCGTCCAGTCGTCCTTATGATACAGAAAGTCCCAAACTGCATTACTTCGGACAGGGAGGAAAGTTTATCATCGGTGCTATTTTATTCATGTGAGTGTAATTTTGTTTATTGGAAAACTTAAAAGGACATTAAAGGGAAATTGCCTTTTGATCTTGTATTTCGTGCTTTGCTTTTGACCGTTATAATGGATATGTTAACTCTGTGTAATATTTAATTATGCCTTCGTGGTGAGACTACCTATTGACATCTATGTATTGATTTATTTTGACCTTTTCGTTTTTCGTTGACAACTGCTGTCAAATGCGTAGAAGAGACATTTAGCCATCATGTGATCGATTGAAAATTGCAGTATTTGTGCATTTTCTTTTTGTTGTGTTATTGCAAATCCAAATCAGAAAAAATTGTGTTTCAACCTTACTTTATTAAGTATGAGTCGCGCCTCTGAGGGGCGTGATCCATCTGCGACTCATACTTAAGAAATATTCTTATGTCTCGAGTCGACATTTATTTACAAGTCTGTCATTATGCATACTCTGCCTTCAACGGTACTCTATTTGTCTCGTCGCTTGCGAACAAAACTGTAGATTTTGTGACTTTTAGACAAAAACCTAATTCAGAAGATTGCTATGCTCATATTTTTTATTATATACAAGTTAAAAAAAAAATAATATTAATCTTGACTGTTGGAAGTTGGGATCGAGAACTCTTCAAGCTTATTTTTCGACAATAAAATCAAATTTTTAAAAAACGGACTTGAGATCATCTTGTTTTCCAGCGACGATATGTTTATGATAAGACTTTTGACTGAAGATTCCATTTGATTAAAAAAATTTGTTAGATTCGATTTTGAAATCAAACGAGGTTATATTTTGGCCGGCCCTTCTTGTTTGTTTCATTCTCGTTTGCATTTTAAGTAAGGCTGTCCAAAATATTCGATTCTTGATATTCAAATCATAAGTCACAGTGGTTTGGGCAGCTCTTTGCTATTCAGTGGTCGTTAGTTGGTTTCTTGCCCAGAGTGAATTTCAATAATAAAAAAAATTATTAAAATTGATTTCTGTAACAATTTGAAATTAACAACATCACAATTTCAAATTGTGTTAATAAATAAGCATGAATTTTCATGTAAATTATAAGCTTGGAAAAGAATGTCTTAGTTTGTTTAAAATATGACATCTTATTTAAATATTCAATTCTCTATACGAATCAGAAGACATCAAATTTCGACCTAGTAATTTGTTACATTGATTGTTTTCCAGTGTACCGAGTCAATTTTTAACATTCATAACACATAGGTGTACAGTTTTGAATATTTGTTTTTTTTTAAATTGCCAATAATTTCATATACATTCCTCTACTTTCTAGATTTGTACTGTTGATATACAGCAACTATAGCATGTATCAAAGACTTACAACCTTAGAACAAGTTACTGCGGCAGCTGCTACGGCTGACGGTGTCGATCCATCAGTTACTGCTGCTTTATTGGATAGGTAAGATTGATATTTTGATTTTCATTGATAAATATACCTGGTGAATCGTTCATAGGAACAAATACTCACTAAATGGACTAGAATTAACGACAAAATATAATCAAAATATAATTTGACCAAAATCGAGTGCATTTTGTTGTTAAAATATGAAAGTCGTTGCTCTTAGACATGGAGTGTGAACTAAATATACACAATGAACTATAAAATTTCTTGATTTTCACAATGGAGACAAATTGTAATAGTACAAATGGGATATTCGTTATGGGCTTCGAATTCATGATTCAATTCGATTTTGAAAAAATTATTCGAATTCCAAATGATTCGGTTCTGCCCAGCCCTACTTGCAAGGCCACTTAATAGCAGAGAGCTGCTAAAAGGTTTAGTACCAGTAACTGCACTTGCGCGACGCGATCCATCAGTGACCCATACTTTACAAATCTTTCTGATTGGGAGGGAAATTATGGTAAAACTACACAGGAAATATTTCGGGTATTTTAAATCCAGCATCCACAGGGCATGACTTCGACCCAATATCCATGTTCCCACATTATGAATGTTCATGCAAGCAATAAAATTACTCAAATGAAAAGTAAAAAAAAAAAAATTGTGCCACAAGGTAACCTTCTGAGACAGTTCGCACTTTCAACATTCAAATTTTTATTCGCAGACCTGGTGTCCCGATATCCAGCAATCCTGAGATGATGTCAACATATTTACGAGCAATCGATAAAAGGTTACGAAGACTCGAAGATTCGATGGTCAAATTTGCGGAAACATCTGGTGCAAAATGGGAGAAAATGGAAAAGGACTGGGCATCATTGCAAAAGATGGTGGGTGTTGTGTTTATGTGCGGTTTATGAGCTATGGATAAGAATGTTCAATATTCTTGATTAGAAGTTGTTACGTTTTTGAATATTTTAAATTAACTTATTTTGCTGTGGAATTACAACAATTGCAAATTTCGCCTTGTAAAAGTTACTCGAGAGAAAAATTTCCTTGAAAGACTAATTTTGTTGATCTGAAATTTCAGAACATTATCCTGTTTGTCTAGTGGATTCCGAATATCGTAGAACAATTTGGGTGCCTGGTTAGCTCAGTCGGCGGAAGCATTGGGAATACACTTCG
Organism: Styela plicata; assembly: GCA_963675895.2. NCBI lineage: Eukaryota > Metazoa > Chordata > Ascidiacea > Stolidobranchia > Styelidae > Styela > Styela plicata. The sequence goes on from CAVMBJ020000014.1 coordinate 70,309, forward strand.
AGCTATGAGTCTCTGATTGTCATGACGCGAGTTCGAATCCCTTGAGGGATGACAATTATATGCGAGAGGTTTAGTAGCCCCCCTCATCAGTGTAAGCACTGCTTACTGCTTCCTCCACCAACCAGTTCCACGCACAGGAAAAATGAGAAATATGACAAGCCAAAAACTTTCACCCCGATTCGGAACTGGTATCTTCTCGAGAGGGTGTGGTTCGGCATATGGTTAAGCTGAATTCTCGGCTTTCCTCTCGCGCAGGATAAAAATGATATCCTATCTTAATTTTACTAGATTATGAATGCCTAATGCTAATTTACCAGATGAATTGTCAATCAACTGTACAAAAAGCTTCAAATCATTAATACTGCTATATTTGTTCACATACAATTCTCAAGAAACTAATCATTTTTATTCCCCCTCTCTTCACAGTTACAAACAATTCTTCAGCATAAGATGACCAACGGAGCATAAACTCGGAGTCGAAATACGAAATCTAACTACTGATTAAAATAAACAAACACTGAATACGACACCTAACCTTTGACCTTTATTGATGAATTCAATGTTCCTTTTTGTTAGAAAATTGGTAAAAATTTGTGGCGTTTTAGTGTTATTTTCCTAGTGATAGATTAACCATACCTTTAAGGCATGATCTATAATCCTAAATGTAAACATTTAGATCGGTGTAGAAAAGAGCAATGCTATTGAAATATGTCTTCATTGGTTATATGACTTTTTGAATTACACCAAAATGCCATTATCTTTTACTCAATTTTCTGACTTGTCTCAACATTTGCACTTGAGGTGAAAACGTAGTGTTTTAAATATTCTGTCCATTTTTTGCTATTATGAGACATCGTTCTTCTCCGTTTTTTGTCCATGAGCTGTTGGTGATTGTATCTCATTTTATTTCACAATTTTTTATGAAATCAGGACATGGTTCGATTTAGTTTTGGGTAACAGTTTAGCACCGGCTACGGAACTGGGGGATTAGTTTTTTGGGTGTTCCCCCTCCCAAAATTTGGGACCTCATGTCGCCACTACAGGTTAGGATTAAATAATATTTGCTTGTAATGGCAGCCGGCTGGTTTGTTATTCATAACTTGGAACTTTTATTATTCGAATACTTGTTCTTCGACTCAGATTGAGTACTCCAGGAAAAAAATTTATATATATTTTTTGCCATTTGGTTGGTTGTGTATTAGTTCCAAGATTTTATGTTATATAGTAATTATTTTATTCATCATTGCCAGCCTGTATTAAATTACAAAATTTAAAACTATCTAATTTATACATGATTTATATTTCCTTTCTGTCCTTGAACATCTAGTTTATTTGGTCATTCTCGCATTTAGTGCTAGGAGGACTTGTTTATTTCTTAGCGTGAACGCCGATTTCTCTTGTGTATTTGCTACTGAAAAATGCTTTTCAATTTGGTACCGTTATCAATCCCATTTATGGGGAAATTATCAAATTTAAAAATCTGTCCTTCACAAATCTAGCGCTGACAAAAAGTTTTGTTTCCGACCGTAGACGCAGATGTCTCTTCTGTGTGAGCTACTACGAATTTTGTTAATAGAATTTGAGAACTTCATCCAACTTATGTTGAAAATATTTTTCGAATATCTACATTTTTTATATTTTTAAGCATGAGCCAATGATGGACCGCGCCTTATAGGCGTGATCCATCAGTGACCAATGCTTTTTCGTTTTGGTAGAAGACTTAACTCAGCAAATTCTTGCTCTCTTTTTCTCTGTGTGTGAATAGAATGTATAAAATAATTCACTGTGATAATCTATCTATAAATAACATTATATTATTATTATTACTCTAAAAGTTTTCGTCCCTTTTGCTGAACCTATTATCGACTTTTTTTCGTCTTTTTTCGTTATTAGTGAATCGGGCATTCCCAATCTAAAAATTTATTATCGACTGTGAAAGTCCGGGATATTTTCAGTTAAAACCTATTTTGTTTCGAAATAATTTTATAATTTCAAATTTGAGATGAAAAAGTGAAAATATTAGCAAATTGATTCGCATAATGAAGTTCCAGATTTTTCCATATATGTAATTGATTCATAATTTTGTTATTCATATCTCTATAAATTTATAAAAAATCTTTGAACTATAATTAGGGATGCCACTTTTAGTTTAAGATTCAAATCTGTTCTAAAACTAGTCTGGTTTGTAAGACCTAGACGGTGCAATCCATCAGTGACTCATACTTAACAAAACATAAATTCTGTTACGAAACAAATAAAATCTGCCGATTTATAAGATTCTAATTAATAAAATGATCATAAGATTCAAGATTGGATTTGAATATAAAAGCGTTTCAAAGTGGCAGCCCTTTCTATGACATCTCCATAATTCTGATGAGACTTGCATTTTGAACTGTATGGAATGCGACCAGCATTCTTTTTTCTATGCATGTGTTATTATTTTATCTTTTGCGTTATTGAGAGAACTGGTTCCACTTATTTGCCACTTAGAAGCTGAGCATGTAGTTCCAATTGGGGCCAGACCATTTTCGATTTTTCACAGGCTATACCAATTACCAGATACTAGCCGAAGTGTGGACATATTTGACTAGGGCTGGGCAAAACCGAATCACTTGGAATTCGAATCTGATTCAAATAATTTTTCTGAATCGGATCGAATCACTAGTTCTTTATAAATACCAAATATCTTATTTTTACTAATACACCCTGTCCCCATTGTGGAAATAAAAAAATATATTGTTCTTAGTGTATTTTTAATCCACACTAAGAGCAACAATATTCATATTTTAACGACGAAATATCATCGAAATAATTCACTTAGAAAGGCTTTTGTTCCTATGTGCGATTCACTGTTGATTCGAATAAATTGTGCTTCGAATCATCGAATCGAACGGCCCAGCCCTAATTTCGACAACAGATAATATTGACCTGCAATCTCCAAAACAAATATAATTAGAGTGAGAGAATAAGATAAAATATTTAATTAATTGGAAAAAGGATTATTTTGGTAGAAATTGTGCCCGGATTTAAGTTATTTAGATCAACGGATGATATTTATTTTCCAATATTCGCTTATATGTCAGTAGGGTGAAAAATATGGCCGATATGTTGGTTGGTCTGCCTCTAATTGGGAGATACTTTTTTTAAACCATGGCATTTGATACCTGTTTGCTCAGCGAGTGATACGGACAGTTCACCCTGTGGTTATGATCTGGGGCATTGGATTGATTCTCTTGATTCCTTTAACAATCTTGAAAACCACCTAAAAATAAGCGTTTCCCTATATGCGAAATGGCATTTTTTTAAAACTATGTAGCAATACTCACAACTTTTTTCCCACTGAGCATATTATATTGTTGACTTTACATTGCTGGTGGCTAGCCAGTTACAAACCATTTCAAATAAACGAATGCTGGTGTACCAGATATTATTTTGTTAAGCATGAGCCACAAATGAACCGCGCCTTTTCAGCGCGATCCATCAGTGGCTCATACTTAACAAAATATGGTTCATTTTGACAAAAATGAAGTAGAGTTAAATCTTGCTATGGTGACTTTGATAGTTAATTCAAACACGTAAATGAACAACAGTATCTTAAGTAAAGATGTTGACTAGAAATAAATATTCTGTTTTCAATATTTTTCGTGCACCTTCTGCGCGTTCTATTGTTTTCTATCACAAATTTGATTTTGCGGTTGCTGTACTAGAAAAATCCCAAAAAAGTGCCCCAATCAGAAAAAATTTTGTCTGTCAAGTATGAGTCACAGATGGGGTGCGATTCTTCTACGGCTCATGCTTGACGAAATAGAAATTCTCTTTGGGACAGTGCGCAGCTTCGATATTTTGAATACACCCTAATACTGGACTAAGATCAGATCTCTTTTCAAAAAATAATTCTGGCTATTTTACAACATGACTCTAATTGTATCTACCCTTTATGGTTATTTTTTCGGCATACCCAACTAAAGGCGAGTTTGTGATGATGTTTGAAAATTATTTTTGCTCGGACTTCATATGTTCATCCATGGTCCATAGATTCTGTCTAGTTTTTTTTTTAAAGTGGAGACATCCACGGGCCATGTATGATTGGCATTTTTGTTATATTTCTGCGAAATCTGTTTTATTTGTTTCTCAATTTAGTCGTGCAATAGAAATATGAAAAATACGAATTTCTGAGTTGTCTTTTATATGGTGGAGTTGTCATCAGAATGGATAAAACAGATAAAACCACCGAATGTTACAGTATTATTCACTGGTATGTAGTTTTAACTAGTTTTTGCCTAAAGACGTTGGGTTATGTACTAAGAAAGCTCACAATCATAATTGTAATTTCGTGGAAATAGATAGTTTTTTAACAAAAAAACAGGAACTTGTGCAAAAAAAGTATAATTTCGGGTGAAAGCTAATGTCAGCTCGATATAAAGATCTGTTAAGAAAGATTTTCAACAATACCAGTGACGTATAGTCATTCCAACTCCCTGACCATATGTAAATTCAAGAAAACGAACCTTCGAAGTTCATCAGAGTTGTACCTCGTCGTCCCTTACTGCAAAACGATCAAACAATAAAGATTAAACTCTTTTGAGCATGCAAAATCTACGCGTTTTCGCCACTGGTTGCAGTGATTCTTGAAAATGATGCTATCTCCTGCAGTAATCGCCGCAAATTGCATATCCCATGAGGCACTTGATAGTTGTTCCTGAAAAAATTCGACGATGTAGTTCTGCTTCTGGCATTCCTGCCTTTCAGCGAAACAGGAAGCGATAACTAAATGAACATTTTAATTGATTTATGCACACACATATATGGGCGCTTTTGACGAACTTCATGTCAATGTCATAAAAAGCAGTAATATACATAGCAGAAATAGTTTCATTCAAAAAAGAAAAAACAGGGTTTCCTAACTATTTATTTCATGTTTCGCAATTATTGTTAATCGAAATTTCGTAATATTTTTCATTTGCTGTTTGTCGCCTGTGCACAGAACCATTTTAAAAGAAAATCTTACGACATAAAAAGTCATGCAGATGTCATAGTTTGTTGATGAGTCGTTCAAGTCAAGCCACCTCTTCCGGATTACCCTAACTCACCTCACCCTCACACCACCTTCCTGCCTGTCCCAACCCCCTTTTGTACTACCGATCCGCCCACCCACTTCCCTACCGATCAATCCCTCTTACCATACCTGAACCCAACCCCTAAAGCGGCTCTCTACACTTTGCCACGGCCCCTAGAAACGCCCCTAACTTTTACACAACTTGACTTCGAATATTCCGAACATTTTCGATTAGTACGGAAACAGTATGCTACAGCAACTTTTTATGCTGTTCAGGGAAGCCACTTTTAGGCTCGGCACTCTTATTATTGCCAACATTTTCAATTTTCTAGTAGTCGAGCTAGCACAAGTAGATTTTCTACTTATACATATAACTGTCAGGCGAGGGGTCGCGAGGTAAATGACGAATCTGCTCTGTCAACGTCGGCGCGTTGAGGTGGATAGCTTTAAACGTGTGTTTATTCGTAATAATGGTTATAAATTTTAAAAATACGGAATAGCATGAGACAGCCTCGAGTCACCGAAAATAGTTTTTTTATATGTTCCTGCATAAGTGTTGGGTCAATAACGATGCACAAATGAGGATACCTATTTACCATTACTAACGACTTAAATTTTGTAGGATATTTTACTTACTGCATAACCGCTGGTTCAGAATGTCGCACGAAGAAAGACGCCTTTGCGCCAATAGCATGCTGCCGTCTGATATTGTCTTGATAGAATTTGAGCCACCACAAATAAGGGATACTTTTCATTTCCCTATAATTCTGGATTAGGCGTAACGCGCGTTTGTTGTATCATTACGTGCGGTGAACTTGTCGGTAGCGGCGACAGGTGCAGATATAAGAGGGGTGCCGTGCATTGTCTCATATACTAAATATATGAATACTTGATCTGTCTTCGCGTACAAAGTAAACACCTCTCACTGAAATAGTAAGTTTACTTCTGTAATTGTCTACCGCAGTTGCCAGAAATAGTAATACATTTTATTAAAGCAAATGTTACAGTAACGCTGTTTGGAGAAAGAAGGTCGACTCCGTGCTATGATCGTTGCCGACGCTGAGTATTGTCTACGAATTAAGTCACCGCGAGTTGAAGATGTTTTACATGCAAATCCGCATATTTTAACTTTGCCCGAAGGAGACCAACTACGCATTATTACAGTAATTTAAGACTTTGGAAGATATTATGACACTCTGCAACTGACACAGATTCTAGACGCTCAGCAGAGTATAAAAGTGGCAAAAATCATAAAATACAAACAGAAGATTTGTACTTAATAACAAATCAAATCGAACCAAATACAAACAGGAGATTTTTTTCTGTAGGCCAATAATAACCTCCTGTTTGTGGCGGTGGTGTGATCGTCGTTTTGAGTTGCGTCACCACAAACAGGAGATTGTTTCTGTAGGCCAATAACTCAAGTCAGTCGTGGCACGGAGAGTGCGCATGTTATCGACAAAGGCATAGAATATTTTGATCGTGGTCTAGTTTTTTAGCCTCACATAGAAGGTGGGAAGTCCGCACTTGCGGAAGATGTTTTCTGATGTTTGCTAAATCCACACTAGATAACCCCGAGAGTTTGATTATTAAAATACAGCGTAAAGACATCTGTAGAAAGAATTTAATGAAATCAATACAAACAAGTTGTAACAAACAGTATTTTCAACTCATACTTGTAAGGGGACGAAAAATACTGACCAAAATCAAAACTATATCGGTTGTAGTTTGTTGTTACGATATGAAAATTCCGCTTAAATTTACAAGCTTTTGTTCCTATGAACAATTAGCCAATGATTCAAATGAGTTGCGCTTGGAATCATCAGTGCGTAAAAAACGAGCATTGTCGTTTACTAAAAAACTGTAAGTGGTACACTGATCAAACTGGACCGAGTCTCAGAAAAAATTAGTAGATTCGAGATTTAGTGTTGTCTGCTCCCAGCATGGCCCATAGATAAATTACCGATTTATTGAAAGACGGTTAACTGTTGAATGTATCTTGGTCAAACTTGGACCGAATGTCGATTATAGTTTAAAGATATTTTCATATCTGTTCCAAGCATGGCACATAGATAAATCACTAATTCATCGAAAACAGCTTAACTGTTGAAAGTATCCCGGTCAAACTTGGGCCATATGTCAAGTATAGGTATAAGTTAGTGCCATATCAGTTCCAAGCATGGCCCATAGATAAATTACAAATTAATCGAAAAACGCTCAAATATTGAAGGTATCTCATTCAAACTTGAGCCAAAAGTCGAGTATATGTATAAGTTAATGTCATATCAGTTCCAAGCTTGGCCCATAGATAAATTACTAATTCATCGAAAAACGCTCGCTCACAGTAATTGCATATTCCCAAAGTTCGTAAGACGTCGTTTCATTGAGATTTATGTAAAAATTAGGGGATGCTGATGGACCGCATCTTAGTGATACGTTCCATAAACATCCCATATTTTTTTAAAGGAGTAACTTTTGAATTTATCTCAACACCGCCAAGTAAAATTGCTGTCAAAATCCAGTGATTTCCTTGCAGAAACACTATCAAAACACACGATTCGCTAATGAATCGCTCTGTCTAAGCGGGGTTTATATGTGGATCTTGTTTGATAGAATATGTATCTCTGACTTGATTAAGGTTTTGTCTCGAAATTGTCAGCAATAAATACTTACTTATACTTATGTCCGGTTCACGTAAGCGAGAGCAGCAACTACGGGTATCACTTTAAACTCCAGTCTAACGGCCATCACTAGCTTAATTATGTGAGGGGGAGGCTAAATCGCATTATTGCAGATAAACGTTATATTGTAAAATTGATTTAAATTTTCTTGTTTACAAAAGAAATAGTTCGCGGAGGATGCAAAATATTTAAAACCAGTTTGGGATTGAATGGGAGGATTCCTAAATAAAAAAAAGGTTGGAAATCACCACTCTATTCCAACTGTTATAATTATTAATTTATCTGTGACGTACTTTGTATTGCGCAGAAGACAACAATAGTAAATAAATTTGCAAACTAAATAAAATATCACATGAAAGTCACTGTTATTCTTCAAAGGATTAATCGTATCACGTCATCATGGTTCAAGCATTCAATGACGACCAAATACGTTCACTATCTATTCCACCGACATCGGATATCGAAAGAAATCATCCAATATCTGGCAACACTGATCGGCAAAGATCGAACCGTGTTTATTACAGAAATATTACATCAGTGAGTAGGGAACGAATGTTCAATATCGCACCCACTTTTGATGTACAGCGAAACTATGCAACTACAATTCGACACACGTCCACTGCTCGCCTATTACGTCGTGATGACGTCATCATTGAGTTGGACTACATTACGTATTGACTCAAGAAAAACTACTATAATTTATCTTTTATATCCAAATCCAACCTTGAATCTTATGATCATTCAAGTAATAAGAATCCTATAAATCAGCTGATTTTATTTGTGTTTTATTTGTGTGTCGTGAGGTGAGTTAGGGATATCGGGGAGAGGTGGGCTGACTGACAATCATACATGGCCCGTAGATGTCTCCACTTTCAAAAACAAGATACGGAGTCTATGGACCATGGATGAACATATGAAGTCCGAGCAAAAATATTTCTCAAAAATCATCACAAACTCGCCTTTAATTGGGTATGCCGAGCCACCATAAAGGGTAGATACAATTAGAGTCATGATGTAAAATCGCCAAAATTATTTTTCGGAAAGAGATCTGATCTTAGTCCAATATTAGGGTGTATTTGGAATATCGAAGCTGTCCACTGTCCCAAAGAGAAGTTCTATTTGGTCAAGCATGGGCCTCAGGTGAAACGCGTCCCATCTGTGATTCAGTCTTGACGATTTTTTTCCGATAGCCGCACTTTTCTTTGGGTTTTCCTACTGTAGCAACCGCAAAACCAAATTTGTAGCTGATTTATAATGATAGAAAACAATAGCACGCGCAGAAGGTGCATGAAAAATATTGAAAACCGAATATTCATTTTTAGTCAACATCTTTACTCGAGAAACTGTTGGTGCCCCTTTATATAGTTTATTTATTTGCGTGTTTGAATTGACTATCAAAGTCACTATAGCAAGATTTGATTTTGCTCGATTTTTGTCAAAATGAACCTTGTGAAATTGTTATATATTTTGTCAAATATGAGCCACTGATGAATCGCGCTGAAAAGGCGCGGTTTATTTGTGGCTCATGCTTAACAAAACAATATCTGGTACACCAGCATTCGTTTATTTGAAATGGTTTGTAACTGGCTAACCACCAGCAATGTAAAGTCAACAATATAATATGCTCAGTGGGGAAAACAGTTGTAAGTATTGCTACATAGTTCAAAGATTTTTTATAAATTTATAGAGATATGAATATCAAAATTATAAATCAATTACATATATGGAAAAATCTGGAACTTCATTATGCGAATCAATTTGCTAATATTTTCACTTTTTCATCTCAAATTTGAAATTATAAAATTATTTCGAAACAAAATAGGTTTTAACTGAAAATATCCCGGACTTTCACAGTCGATAATAAATTTTCAGATTGGGAATGCCCGATTCACTAATAACGAAAAAAGACGAAAAAAAAGTCGATAATAGGTTCAGCAAAAGGGACGAAAACTTTTAGAGTAATAATAATAATATAATGTTATTTATAGATAGATTATCACAGTGAATTATTTTATACATTCTATTCACACACAGAGAAAAAGAGAGCAAGAATTTGCTGAGTTAAGTCTTCTACCAAAACGAAAAAGCATTGGTCACTGATGGATCGCGCCTGTAAGGCGCGGTCCATCATTGGCTCATGCTTAAAAATATAAAAATAATGTAGATATTCGAAAAATATTTTCAGCATAACTTGGATGAAGTTCCAAATTCTATTAACAAAATTCGCAGTAGCACATACAAAAGAGACATCTGCGTCTACGGTCGGAAACAAAACTTTTTGTCAGCGCTAGATTTGTGAAGGACAGATTTTTAAATTTGATAATTTCCCCATAAATGGGATTGATAACGGTACCAAATTGAAAAGACATTTTTCAGTAGCCAATACACAAGAGAAATCGGCGTTCACGCTAAGAAATAAACAAGTCCTCCTAGCACTAAATGCGAGAATGACCAAATAAACTAGATGTTCAAGGACAGAAAGGAAATATAAATCATTTATAAATTAGATAGTTTTAAATTTTGTAATTTAATACAGGCTGGCAATGATGAATAAAATAATTACTATATAACATAAAATCTTGGAACTAATACACAAGCAACCAAATGGCAAAAAATATATATAAATTTTTTTCCTGGAGTACTCAATCTGAGTCGAAGAACAAGTATTCAAATAATAAAAGTTTCAAGTTATGAATAACAAACCAGCCGGCTGCCATTACAAGCAAATATTATTTAATCCTAACCTGTAGTGGCGACAGAAGGTCCCAAATTTTGGGAGGGGGAACACTCTAAAAACTAATCCCCCAGTTCCATAGCCGGTGCTAAACTGTTACCCGAAACTAAATCGGACCATGCCCTGATTTCAAGAAAAATTGTGAAATAAAATGAGATACAATCACCAACAGCTCATGGACAAAAAACGGAGAAGAACGATGTCTCATAATAGCAAAAAAGGGACAGAATATTTAAAACACTACGTTTTCACCTCAAGTGCAAATGTTGAGACAAGTCAGAAAATTGAGTAAAAGATAATGGCATTTTGGTGTAATTCAAAAAGTCATATAACCAATGAAGACATATTTCATTAGCATTGCTCTTTTTTACACCGATGTGTATAAAAGATTTAGTATAAAAGATCATGTCATAAAGGTACGTATAATCTACCACTAGGAAAAAAACACTAAAATGCCACAAATTTTTACCAATTTTCTAACAAAAAGGAACATTGAATTCATCAATAAAGGTCAAAGGTTTGGTGTCGTATTCAGTGTTTGTTTATTTTAATCAGTAGTCAGATTTCGTATTACGACTCCGAGTTTATGCTCCGTTGGTCATCTTATGCTGAAGAATTGTTTGTAACTGTGAAGAGAGGGGGAATAAAAATGATTAGTTTCTTGAGAATTGTATGTGAACAAATATAGCAGTATTAATGATTTGAAGCTTTTTGTACAGTTGATTGACAATTCATCTGGTAATTTAGCATTAGGCATTCATAATCTAGTCGTAAAATTAAGATAGGATATTATTTTTATCCTGCGCGAGAGGAAAGCCGAGAATTCAGCTTAACCATATGACGAACCACACCCTCTCGAGAAGATACCAGTTCCGAATCGGGGTGAAAGTGGCTTGTCATATTTCTCATTTTTCCTGTGCGTGGAACTGGTTGGTGGAGGAAGCAGTAAGCAGTGCTTACATTCGGAGTCAGGTTGTGTGAAAGTTAGGGGCGTTTTTAGGGGCCGTGGCAAAGTGTAGAGAGCCGCTTTAGGGGTTGGGGTCAGGTATGGTAAGAGGGATTGTTCGGTAGGGAAGTGGGTGGGCGGATCGGTAGTACGAAAGGGGGTTGGGACAGGCAGGAAGGTGGTGTGAGAGTGAGGTGAGTTAGGGTAATCCGGAAGAGGTGGGTCGACTTGAACGACTCATCAACAAACTATGACATCTGCATGACTTTTAATGTCGTAAGATTTTCTTTTAGAATGGTTCTGTGCACAGGCGACAAACAGCAAATGAAAAATATTACGAAATTTCGATTAACAATAATTGCGAAACATGAAATAAATAATTGGGGAACCCCGGTTTTTCTTTTTCGAATGAAACTATTTCTGCTATGTATATTACTGCTTTTTATGACATTGACATGAAGTTCGTCAAAAGCGCCCATATATGTACGTGCATAAATCAATGAAAATGTCCATTCAGTGATCACTTCCTGTTTCGCTGAAAGGCAGGAATGCCAGAAGCAGAGCTACATGGTCGAATTTTTTCAGGAACAACTACTATCAAGTGCCTCATGGAATATGCAATTTGCGGCGATTACTGCAGGAGATAGCGTTATTCGCAAGAATCACTGTAACCAGTGGCGAAAAGGCGTAGATTTTGCATGCTCAAAGAGTTTAAGGGACGACGAGGTACAACTCTGATAACGAACTTGAATGTTCGTTTCCTTGAATTTACATAGGGTTAGGGAGTTGGAATGACTATACGTCACTGGTTTTGTTGAAAATCTTTTTCAACAGATCTTTATTATATCGAGCTGACGTTATCTTTCACCCGAAATCATACCTTCTTTGCACAAGTTCCTGTTTTTTGTTTGTTAAAAAAAACTATCTATTTCCACGAAATTACAATTATGATTGTGAGCTTTCTTAGTGCATAACCCAACGTCTTTAGGCAAAAACTAGTTAAAACTATATACCAGTGAATAATACTGTGACATTCGGTTGTTTTACCTGTTTTATCCATTCTGATGGCAACTCCACCATATAAAAGACAACTCAGAAATTCGTGGCCCGTAGATGTCTTCACCTTCATAAACAAGACACAGAATCCATGGACCATGGATGAACATATGAAGTCCGAGCAAAAATAATTTTCAAAAATCATCACAAACTCGCTTTTAGCTGGGTATGCTGAACCACCATAAAGGTTAAATACAATCAGAGTCATGTTGTAAAATCGCCAGAATTATTTCTCGAAAGGGGATATGACCTCATTTTAATATTGGGTGTGTTTGAAATATCAAAGCTTAGCGATAGTCTTCTGATTATTATACCTACGTCTCCTTCACTTCTCCTCGTAAACTATAAAAGGTATACCAGTGAAACTTGGACGGAGTATGAGGCGTATGTAGTAGATGAACGTTTGATAAAATGGAGTCAGTTCCATGAATGGTCCATAGATACGTAAAAAACAAGTATTGCAGTATACTAAAAACTGTAAATGGTACATTTATGGGGAAATTATCAAATTTAAGAATTGGTCATTCACAAATCTATTGCTGACAAAAAGTTACCAATGCTTTTTTGTTTTGGTAGAAAACTTTATCTTATCGTTCGCAATTATTGTTCATCGAAACTTTCGTTGTTTGTCGCCTGTGCATATGGCCGGAATTAGTTCAATTTTACGATTTTGACAAAACTCTGTACAGCAAATGAGTGCGATATATTTTTTGTAACAAGTAACTTCTGGAAGATAATTTTGCAACATAAAGAGTGATGCAGATGTCATAGTTTGTTAATGAGTCGTTCAAGTCAGCTCATCTCTCCCCGATATCTCTGACTCACCTCACGACACCTTCCTATCCTAGGTCTCCCTTACAACTGAACTACGTGCTCCCTTACAACTGACCTAGGTCTCCCTGAGCCCAAACCTCCACCTTGCTGCACTCCACGTTGTACTTATACCTCAACCCAAAACAAACTCCACCATAGCCAACAACCTGGCTTGTCCACCCTCTAAGGAATCTGTCAATTCTTAACCCTACTCCTCACGGTCTTACCGACCTGTTCTGCTTACCCCTTTACATATCCCGGCCTGCTCATCTCCAATATATTCCCCGGTCTGTTTGCTGCTCCTGGCTCTGCTCTTTTCTGCTCCATTAACAATAGAAAATATGTGGGAATATATTTCTGTATTCAACAGTGATTGTTGTGATCGTGATTGATTTTTGGTGAAGTTTAAAACTCTTTTAAAAATTTCTTTTAAACAAGTAAACAAAACAATGTCTCTTTTTTTTAATATTATAACTGACCAATACACAGATGATCTATAATACTATATGTAAATATTTAGATCGGTGTAGAAAAGAGCAATGCTATTGAAATATGTCTTCCTTGGTTATATGACTTTTTGAGTTACGCCAAAATGCCATTATCTTTTTCTTCTCTTCTTGTCTAAATATTTATATAGATGTTGGACTAGACTAGATACAATCAAGAGATCGACCAACGACCTCAAATAAGCAAACGAATATTGAGTGCAAATAGTGCCAATATCGAAGTCGAAAATTCGTCGGCTCTCTCCGAAACTTCCTCAAACTGGATCATAATTTTCGACGATTGACTAACGATTGAGCATAAGTTAAGTATGTTTGTTTTGGGTGAGGTATAAGTACAACGTGGTATGAGCGTAGTGAGGTCAGTTCTAGGGGAGAGCCAGGATAGGAAGGTGTGGTGAGATGAGTTGGGGAAATCGTGGAGCAAGGCTGGTAGTACGGTACGGTACGATTGAATTTTCCGGTACGATAGTACGGTCGAGTCGTTCAAGTCAGCCCACCTCTCCCCGATATCCCTAACTCACTTCACGACACCTTCCTATCCTAGCTCTCCCTTACAACTGACCTACCTATTCGCACTTATCTCCCTGAGCCCGAACCTCCACCTTGCTGCACTCATACAACGTTGTACTTATACCTCAACCCAAAACAAACTCCACCATAGCCAACAACCTGGCTTGTCCACCCTCTAGCGAACCTGTCAATTCTTAACCCTACTCCTCAACGGTCTTACCGACCTGTTCTGCTTACCCCTTTACATATCCCGGCCTGCTCATCTCCAACTATTCCCCGGTCTGTTTGCTGCTCCTGGCTCTGCTCTTTTCAGCTCCATTAACAAACTATGACATCTGCATCACTCTTTATGTTGCAAAATTTTCTTTCAGAAGCTACTTGTTACAAAAAACACTCATTTGCTGTACAGAGTTTTGTCAAAATCGTAAAATTGAACTAATTCTGGCCATATGCACAGGCGACAAACAACGAAAGTTTCGATGAACAATAATTGCGAACGATAAGATAAAGTTTTTTACCAAAACAAAAAAGCATTGGTCACTGATGGATCGCGCCTATAAGGCGCGGTCCATCATTGGCTCATGCTTAAAAATATAAAAAATGTAGATATTCGAAAAATATTTTCAACATAGGTTGGATGAAGCTTCCAAATTGTATTAACAAAATTCGCAGTAGCACACACAGAAGAGACATCTGCGTCTACGGTCGGAAACAAAACTTTTTGTCAGCAATAGATTTGTGAAGGACCAATTCTTAAATTTGATAATTTCCCCATAAATGTACCATTTATAGTTTTTATTAAACTGCAATACTTGTTTTTTACGTATCTATGGACCATTCATGGAACTGACTCCATTTTATCAAACGTTCATCTACTACATACGCCTGATACTCCGTCCAAGTTCCACTGGTATACCTTTTATAGTTTACGAGGAGAAGTGAAGGAGACGTAGGTATAACAATCAGAAAGCTATCGCTAAGCTTTGATATTTCAAACACACCCAATATTGGAGTGAGGTCATATCCCCTTTCGAGAAATAATTCTGGCGATTTTACAACATGACTCTGATTGTATCTAACCTTTATGGTGGTTCAGCATACCCAGCTAAAGGCGAGTTTGTGATGATTTTTGAAAATTATTTTTGCTCGGACTTCATATGTTCATCCATGGTCCATGGATTCCGTGTCTTGTTTTTGAAGGTGAAGACATCTACGGGCCATGTATGATTGGCATTTTTGTTATATTTCTGCGAAATCTGTTTTATTTGTTTCTCAATTTAGTCGTGCAATAGAAATATGAAAAATACGAATTTCTGAGTTGTCTTTTATATGGAGGAGTTGCCATCAGAATGGATAAAACAGGTAAAACCGAATGTTACAATATTATTCACTGGTATATAGTTTTAACTAGTTTTTGCCTAAAGACGTTGGGTTATGCACTAAGAAAGCTCACAATCATAATTGTAATTTCGTGGAAATAGATAGTTTTTTTAACAAACAAAAAACAGGAACTTGTGCAAAGAAGGTATGATTTCGGATGAAAGATAACGTCAGCTCGATATAAAGATCTGTTGAAAAAGATTTTCAACAAAACCAGTGACGTATAGTCATTCCAACTCCCTAACCCTATGTAAATTCAAGGAAACGAACATTCAAGTTCGTTATCAGAGTTGTACCTCGTCGTCCCTTAAACTCTTTGAGCATGCAAAATCTACGCCTTTTCGCCACTGGTTACAGTGATTCTTGCGAATAATGCTATCTCCTGCAGTAATCGCCGCAAATTGCATATTCCATGAGGCACTTGATAGTTGTTCCTGAAAAAATTCGACGATGTAGTTCTGCTTCTGGCATTCCTGCCTTTCAGCGAAACAGGAAGTGATCACTGAATGGACATTTTCATTGATTTATGCACGTATATATATGGGCGCTTTTGACGAACTTCATGTCAATGTCATAAAAAGCAGTAATATACATAGCAGAAATAGTTTCATTCAAAAAAGAAAAAACGGGGTTCCCCAATTATTTATTTCATGTTTCGCAATTATTGTTAATCGAAATTTCGTAATATTTTTCATTTGCTGTTTGTCGCCTGTGCACAGAACCATTCTAAAAGAAAATCTTACGACATTAAAAGTCATGCAGATGTCATAGTTTGTTGATGAGTCGTTCAAGTCGACCCACCTCTTCCGGATTACCCTAACTCACCTCACCCTCACACCACCTTCCTGCCTGTCCCAACCCCCTTTCGTACTACCGATCCGCCCACCCACTTCCCTACCGAACAATCCCTCTTACCATACCTGACCCCAACCCCTAAAGCGGCTCTCTACACTTTGCCACGGCCCCTAAAAACGCCCCTAACTTTCACACAACCTGACTTCGAATGTAAGCACTGCTTACTGCTTCCTCCACCAACCAGTTCCACGCACAGGAAAAATGAGAAATATGACAAGCCAAAAACCTTCACCCCGATTCGGAACTGGTATCTTCTCGAGAGGGTGTGGTTCGCCATATGGTTAAGCTGAATTCTCGTCTTTCCTCTCGCGCAGGATAAAAATAATATCCTATCTTAATTTTACGACTAGATTATGAATGCCTAATGCTAAATTACCAGATTAATTGTCAATCAACTGTACAAAAAGCTTCAAATCATTAATACTGCTATATTTGTTTACATACAATTCTCAAGAAACTAATCATTTTTATTCCCCTTCTCTTCACAGTTACAAACAATTCTTCAGCATAAGATGACCAACGGAGCATGGACTCGGAGTCGAAATACAAAATCTAACTACTGATTAAAATAAACAAACACTGAATACGACACCTAACCTTTGACCTTTATTGATGAATTCAATGTTCCTTTTTGTTAGAAAATTGGTAAAAATTTGTGGCATTTTAGTGTTTTTTTCCTAGTGGTAGATTATACGTACCTTTATGACATGATCTTTTATACTAAATCTTTTATACACATCGGTGTAAAAAAGAGCAATGCTATTGAAATATGTCTTCATTGGTTATATGACTTTTTGAATTACACCAAAATGCCATTATCTTTTACTCAATTTTCTGACTTGTCTCAACATTTGCACTTGAGGTGAAAACGTAGTGTTTTAAATATTCTGTCCCTTTTTAGCTATTATGAGACATCGTTCTTCTCCGTTTTTTGTCCATGAGCTGTTGGTGATTGTATCTCATTTTATTTCACAATTTTTCTTGAAATCAGGACATGGTTCGATTTAGTTTTGGGTAACAGTTTAGCACCGGCTACGGAATTGGGGGATTGGTCTTTTGGGTGTTCCCCCTCCCAAAATTTGGGACCTTCTGTCGCCACTACAGGTTAGGATTAAATAATGTTTGCTTGTAATGGCAGCCGGCTGGTTTGTTATTCATAACTTGGAACTTTTATTATTTGAACACTTGTTGTTCGACTCAGATTGAGAACTTCAGGAAAAAAATTTATATATATTTTTTGCCATTTGGTTGGTTGTGTATTAGTTCCAAGATTTTATGTTATATAGTAATTATTTTATTCATCATTGCCAGCCTGTATTAAATTACAAAATTTAAAACTATCTAATTTATAAATGATTTATATTTCCTTTCTGTCCTTGAACATCTAGTTTATTTGGTCATTCTCGCATTTAGTGCTAGGAGAACTTGTTCATTTCTTAGCGTGAACGCCGATTTCTCTTATGTATTGGCTACTGAAAAATGCTTTTCAATTTGGTACCGTTATCAATCCCATTTATGGGGAAATTATCAAATTTAAGAATCGGTCCTTCACAAATCTAGCGCTGACAAAAAGTTTTGTTTCCGACCGTAGACGCAGATGTCTCTTCTGTGTGAGCTACTACGAATTTTGTTAATACAATTTGGAACTTCATCCAAGTTATGCTGAAAATATTTTTCGAATATCTATATTATTTTTATATTTTTAAGCATGGGCCAATGATGGACCGCGCCTTGTAGGCGCGATCCATCAGTGACCAATGCTTTTTCGTTTTGGTAGAAGACTTAACTCAGCAAATTCTTGCTCTCTTTTTCTCTGTGTGTGAATAAAATGTATAAAATAATTCACTGTGATAATCTATCTATAAATAACATTATATTATTATTATTACTCTAAAAGTTTTCGTCCCTTTTGCTGAACCTATTATCGACTTTTTTTCGTCTTTTTTCATTATTAGTGAATCGGGCATTCCCAATCTGAAAATTTATCATCGACTGTGAAAGTCCGGGATATTTTCAGTTAAAACCTATTTTGTTTCGAAATAATTTTATAATTTCAAATTTGAGATGAAAAAGTGAAAATATTAACAAATTGATTCGCATAATGAAGTTCCAGATTTTTCCATATATGTAATTGATTCATAATTTTGATATTCATATCTCTATAAATTTATAAAAAATCTTTGAACTATAATTAGGGATGCCACTTTTAGTTTAAGATTCAAATCTGTTCTAAAACTAGTCTGGTTTGGAAGACCTAGACGGTGCAATCCATCAGTGACTCATACTTAACAGAACATATTTTCTGTTACAAAATAAATAAAATCAGCCGATTTATAAGATTTTAATGAATAAAATGGTCATAAGATTCAAGATTGGATTTGAATATAAAGCGTTTCAAAGTGGCAGCCCTTTCTATGACATCTCCATAATTCTGATGAGACTTGCATTTTGAACTGTATGGAATACGACTATCATTCTTTTTTCTATGCATGTGTTATTATTTTATCTTTTGCGTTATTGAGAGAACTGGTTCCACTTATTTGCCACTTAGAAGCTGAGCATGTAGTTCCAATTGGGGCCAGACCATTTCTGATTTTTCACAGGCTATACCAATTACCAGATACTAGCCGATGTGTGGACATATTTGACTAGGGCTGGGCAAAACCGAATCACTTGGAATTCGAATCTGATTCAAATAATTTTTCTGAATCGGATCGAATCACTAATTCTTTATAAATACCAAATATAAATATGTATTTATTTATAAATATACAACTTATTTTTACTAATATACCCTGTCCCCATTGTAGAAATAATGAAATTATAGTTCTCAGTGTATTTTCATTTCACACTGAGAGCAACAATTTTCATATTTTGACCACGAAATATAATCGATTTCGGTCAAATTTGACCGAAATCGATTGCATTACGTCGTTAAAAAGGAAAATCGTAGTTCACTTAAAAAGGCTCCAATGAACGATTCACTGTTGATTTGAATAAATTGTGCTTCGAATCATCAAATCGAATGGCCCAGCCCTAATTTCGACAACAGATAATATCGACCTGCAATCTCCAAAACAAATATAATTAGAGTGAGACAATAAGATAAAATATTTAATTAATTAGAAAAAGGATTATTTTGGTAGAAATTGTGCCCGGATTTAAGTTATTTAGATCAACGGATGATATTTATTTTCCAATATTCGCTTATATGTCAGTAGGGTGAAAAATATGGCCGATATGTTGGTTGGTCTGCCTCTAATTGGGAGATACTTTTTTAAACCATGGCATTTGATACCTGTTTGCTCAGTGAGTGATACGGACAGTTCACCCTGTGGTTATGATCCGGGGCAATGGATTGATTCCCTTGATTCCTTTAACAATCTTGAAAACCACCTAAAAATAAGCGTTTCCCTATATGCGAAATGGCATTCTTTTAAAACTATGTAGCAATACTTACAACCGTTTTCCCCCACTGAGCATATTATATTGTTGACTTTACATCGCTGGTGGCTAGCCAGTTACAACCCATTTCAAATAAACGAATGCTGGTGTACCAGATATTGTTTTGTTAAGCATGAGCCACAAATGAACCGCGCCTTTTCGGTGCGATCCATCAGTGGCTCATACTTAACAAAATATGGTTCATTTTGACAAAAATGAAGTAGAGTTAAATCTTGCTATGGTGACTTTGATAGTTAATTCAAACACGTAAATGAACAACAGTATCTTAAGTAAAGATGTTGACTAGAAACAAATATTCTGTTTTCAATATTTTTCATGCACCTTCTGCGCGTGCTATTGTTTTCTATCAAAAATTTGATTTTGCGGTTGCTGTACTAGAAAAATCCCAAAAAAAAAAGTGCCGCAATCAGAAAAAATTTTGTCGTCAAGTATGAGCCACAGATGGGTCGCGATTCTTCTACGGCTCATGCTTGACGAAATAGAAATTCCATGGTCCATAGATTCTGTCTAGTTTTTTTTTAAGTGGAGACATCCACGGGCCATGTATGATTGGCATTTTTGTTATATTTCTGCGAAATCTGTTTTATTTGTTTCTCAATTTAGTCGTGCAATAGAAATATGAAAAATACGAATTTCTGAGTTGTCTTTTATATGGTGGAGTTGTCATCAGAATGGATAAAACAGATAAAACCACCGAATGTTACAGTATTATTCACTGGTATATAGTTTTAACTAGTTTTTGCCTAAAGAAGTTGGGTTATGTACTAAGAAAGCTCCCAATCATAATTGTAATTTCGTGGAAATAGATAGTTTTTTAACAAAAAAAAAAACAGGAACTTGTGCAAAGAAGGTATGATTTCGGGTGAAAGATAATGTCAGCTCGATATAAAGATCCGGTAAGAAAGATTTTCAACAATACCAGTGACGTATATTCATTCCAACTCTCTAACTATATGTAAATTCAAGGAAACGAACATTCAAGTTCGTTATTGTACCTCGTCGTCCCTTACTGCAAAACGATCAAACAATAAAGATTAAACTCTTTGAGCATGCAAAATCTACGCGTTTTCGCCACTGGTTGCAGTGATTCTTGAAAATGATGCTATCTCCTGCAGTAATCGCCGCAAATTGCATATCCCATGAGGCACTGAAAAAATTCGACGATGTAGTTCTGCTTCTGGCATTCCTGCCTTTCAGCGAAACAGGAAGCGATCATTAAATGGACATTTTAATTGATTTATGCACACACATATATGGGCGCTTTTGACGAACTTCATGTCAATGTCATAAAAAGCAGTAATATACATAGCAGAAAGAGTTTCATTCAAAAAAGAAAAAAACAGGGTTCCCCAATTATTTATTTCATGTTTCGCAATTATTGTTAATCGAAATTTCGTAATATTTTTCATTTGCTGTTTGTCGCCTGTGCACAGAACCATTTTAAAAGAAAATCTTACGACATAAAAAGTCATGCAGATGTCATAGTTTGTTGTTGAGTCGTTCAAGTCAACCCACCTCTTCCGGATTACCCTAACTCACCTCACCCTCATACCACCTTCCTGCCTGTCCCAACCCCATTTCGTACTACCGATCCGCCCACCCACTTCCCTACCGAACAATCCCTCTTACCATACCTGACCCCCAAACCCCTAAAGCGGCTCTCTACACTTTGCCACGGCCCCTAGAAACACCCCTAACTTTTACACAACTTGACTTCGAATATTCCGAACATTTTCGATTAGTACGGAAACAGTATGCTACAGCAACTTTTTATGCTGTTCAGGGAAGCCACTTTAAGGCTCGGCACTCTTATTATTGCCAACATTTTCAATTTTCTAGTAGTCGAGCTAGCACAAGTAGAAGATTTTCTACTTATACATATAACTGTTGGGCGAGGGGTCGCGAGGTAAATGACGAATCTGCTCTGTCAACGTCGGCGCGTTGAGGTGGATAGCTTTAAACGTGTGTTTATTCGTAATAATGGTTATAAATTTTAAAAATACGGAATAGCATGAGACAGCCTCGAGTCACCGAAAATAGTTTTTTTTTATATTTTCCTGCATAAGTGTTGGGTCAATAACGATGCACAAATGAGGATAACTATTTACCATTACTAACGACTTAAATTTTGTAGGATATTTTACTTACTGCATAACCGCTGGTTCAGAATGTCGCACGAAGAAAGACGTCTTTGCGCCAATAGCATGCTGCCGTCTGATATTGTCTTGATAGAATTTGAGCCACCACAAATAAGGGATACTTTTCATTTCCCTATAATTCTGGATTAGGCGTAACGCGCGTTTGTTGTATCATTACGTGCAATGAATTTGTCGGTAGCGGCGACAGGTGCAGATATAAGAGTGGTGCCGTGCATTGTCTTATAAACTAAATTTTTCTGAATATGGAGTTCGCGAATCTGGTTATTTTGATTGTGGGAATGGAAAGTGATATATAGAGTTAGTGCTTCGATCTGATCAAAAAATTCCGAAAGAAAATGTAATGATCAATGAGCCCCTTTATTTTATTTCTTTTTTGTGAGGGAGGGGGGAGTCCCGTAGGATATGTGTGGCCGAATTTAGTGATATATAATATTTTTAGGTGAGCAAACACGTGTTATTCTCTTTCATTGTTTCATCGAAACTTATTCTCTGGCAAGTTTTTAAACTCCATTTTAAGTTGTTGTTTTTTTTTGCTTCCCTAATATTAATGTTTTATCTTTATTTGCATCGCATTTAGTGTCGAAAAAAGTGTCGAAATGAACTATGTCTATGCTGTCAGTTCATTCTTTTTAATATTATCATTTCACTCAAATTAAATGGTCTCGAAGTTGAGTCACCACAATAATAAGATTTTCTTAACTTATATATAAGGCTGGACAAAACCGAAAATTCTAACATCTTGCTCAAATCGGTTCGGTTCGCAAATTCCGCAAAAATACCGGACATCAAGTTTTTATGCTTAGGCCCACTATGATTGTCTCCATTGTGACAATTCAAAAATTCACAGTTACGAATCACAAATATCAGCAAAAACAGGCTCATAAGCGGCAAGTTTTAAATACGCTCCAATCTGAAAGCGAACATTTTTATTTTAACGAGAAAATGCAATCGATTTTGGTCAAATTTAACCGAAATCGATTGTATTTTGTCGTTGAAAATGTAAAATTCCATTCCATTTGGCAAATTTTTGTTTCTGTGGCCAATTAACGATTGATTCGAATAATGCGTGCTTCGAATCACCGAATCCAATTGACCATCTTGATCTGAATACTCGATCTGTCTTTGCGTGTAAAGTAAACACCTCTCAATGAAATAATAAGTTTGCGTCTGTAATTGTCTGCCGTAGTTGCCAGAAATAGTGATACATTTTTAATAAAGCAAATGCTACAGTAACACTGTTTGGAGGTCGACTCCGCGCTGAGTATTGTCTGCGAATTGAGTCGCTGCGAGTTCAAGATGTCACCTGGTAATGTTTAGTATGTTGAGCCACCACAAACGGGAGGTGTGCTCTTATGCATCGACAGTGGAATAATTATGTGCTATGGAATAAAATTGCTTTAAAAGTCTCCAGTCACTACAGATATGAAGAGTTTAATGCCGGTGTGAATGAACGTTGGTGTAATCGCGAAACGCGACGGAAAGAGACTTTATTTACATCACTATTTTTTCCAGGAATCGAAAATGAGCAAATCGGTAGATGTAGGTATGTATGATCCACGATTCCGCTACAAAGTTCCTACAAGACTTACTTTTCGAGAAAGATTTAGTATCTTCGATCATCCAGCTTTTGTACATTTATAGTTGATGTTGGTCATCACTTGATTTACTATTTTAGTGGATCCCTTAGAATAATGTGCCACAACGAACAACTTCATGATTTTTTATTCCTGGGAAGCCACATTTATACTCTGCTGAGCGTCTAGAATCTGTGTCAGTTGCAGAGCATCATAATCTCTTCCAAAGTATTTGTGTTTGAGTAGCGTCACCACAAACGGGAGATTTTTTTCTGTAGGCCATTAACTCAAGTCAGCCGTGGCACGGGGAGTGCGCGTGTGGCTGTCAAATCCATAGATTATTTTGATCGTGGTCTAATTTATTTAGCCTCTCATGAGATGTTCTACATTTCTTTCTGTCGAGATTCAGACGGTACATCCTTATCCAAAACATTCTGCGGGCAGTAGGCGTGAGAAATGTTTTTGAAAAAATCTGATTTTCAGGGAATGAATGTCATGGAGTAAAGAAAACGCGACATTTTTCCTATTAGTTTAAAGTTTCATCTAAACAATCTTCCATTTTCTATCGGCAGGCAGGGTTAGGCAATTCGATTCGATGTTTCGAAGCACTAATTATTCGGATCAGTCGCGAATCGGTCATAGGAACAAAAACTTGCTAAACGAAGTGGATTTTTTCATTTTAAACGACAATGCAATCGATTTTGGTTAATTTGATAATCCTGAGAAAGAGATTCTGTCAATTTGCTAAATCCACTCTAGATAATCCCGAGAGTTTGATTATTAAAATACAGCGCGAAGACATCTGTAGAAAGAATTTAATGAAATCAATACAAACAAGTTGCAACAAACAGTATTTTCAACTCATACTTGTAAGGGGACGAAAAATACTGACCGAAATCAAAACTATATCGGTTGTATTTTGTTGTTAAGATATGAAAATTCCGCTTAAATTTACAAGCTTTTGTTCCTAAGAACAATTAGTCAATGATTCAAATGAGTTGCGCTTGGAATCGATTCGCTTGGTCGAGCCTACACAAGTTATTACACCCTGGGTGAGTGGTGGGTATGGATAGTCGAGCCAGATTTGCCGGGACTCAAAATGCTCCAAAGGTTTTACGCATTTCCCAGGAAAACCGTAAAGCCTGAAAACTTACTCAACAAAATTTCAAATATTTTCTTGTTTGGAAAAATAGGTCGAAATAATATAGATATTCTGATATGAAAACGGGTAGAAAAAAATAAGTATGTATCGAATGTAACAAGTCATGTATGAGTAAGAATAATCGTATCAACTGTTCCAAATGTTTTCGGTGGTTGCACTCGAAATGTTCGACGATGCGATTCAATCTTCATGAAATTTGGCTAAAAGGTTTTTCCGTTGTTGTTTCCGTGGATATGAATTTGGTTTTGACGACGCACTTGCTCGTTTCAAAACCGGGTTTGAGCATGGCACATCGTTAAAAACAATTGGCCATCGCCAACGTTAATTGATGGAAACTACTATATCGCTTTACCAGAAAGAATATCTATAGATGGGATAAACATGTTGATATCAAAGTATCTAAGGATTTAATCGCCATACACCAACCAGCCCTTTTATCAAAATGTATCTCGGTTCAGATTCACGGTGATGGAAACTGTATTTTTAGATCTTTTTCTTACGCTATGTTTGGAATGGAAAAAAGTCATCAGCATTTGAGATTGTTAACTAAATTATCGAAATTACTGTGACACCTCGAGCGAGGGTCATGTAGACGACATGGAAGACGAAAATGCAGAGCTTTGCTATAGCGACTATTGTCATATTCGAGTCACCTTTGTTTTGCGTATTCATTTACCTACAAAGCACAAACGCAAGCAAAAAGACGAGCGCTCTGAGTTGGCTTACAGAGCAAACCATGCAGTTGCGTTGTAAAACGTAAGAAAGTGCATGTATTGCGCTGCGTAAAACGCACAGGTGAAATAAAACTTAAATAAAACGCAATGTACGCAAACGTGTATTGTGGTCTTAATATTTGGGAATACGACTCGAGCCATGCATCACTGATTTCCTGGGTTCGAATCCGGTGAGGGACAGTTATATGCGAGAGGTCTGAACGTGGTGCACGTAAGCGCTGCTTACAGCTTCCTCCACCACATAGAAAAAAAATGAGGAAATACGTTCAGCCAAATTCCTCCACCACTGAGTCGGAACTGGTGTCTGCACGAGAGGACGCGGTTCGTCATACGGTTAACCCCTTTTGCCCGGCTTTCCTCTCTCGCCGGATACAAATGAAGTCCTATCCTAAATTCTAATTCGTGATTTTGTACCAAAAAACGTAAGTGTTACATCAGCCTTATCGAATACATTCACAAGATTAACTTTCAATGAGATCATTGTCCTTGTTTTTTGTCGCTCATCTCTGAAGTAATGCTCAATCGGAAATATTGTTAAAACATCTTTTGTTAAGTATGAGTCACTGATGGATCGCGTCAGTGGGTTGGGCCTATATTTGGACAGTTCCAGTTGAACTTGTGTTTCCAAATGATATTTCGCGAGTCTGCTGCGATGCGAATTAAGAATAAATTTTATGTACCAGAATGTTCGTTCACAAAGACAAGTGGATCCAATTGCCGATGTCAAATCCTATTGAAGTCTACTTCAAATAGCTAAATTGCAACGATCCCCAGCAGGCCAAGCTGAAAGTTACAGTTTAGATGTTACGTGTATAAACAACTGTTTATCAGTCTGAAAACTTTCAAGGTCTCAAAAATATCTAACTGATCACGGATTAAAGTTACAGATTGAATGTTAAGTGTATAAACAACTGTTTATCAGTCTGAAAACTTTCAAGGTCTAAAAAATATCTAACCGATCGCGGATTAAAGTTACAGTTTAGATGTTACGTGTATAAACAACTGTTTATCAGTATGAAAACTTTCAAGGTCTCAAAAATATCTAACTGATCGCAAGTTAAAAGTTACAGTTTAGATGTTACGTGTATAAACAACTGTTTATCAGTATGAAAACTTTCAAGGTCTCAAAAATATCTAACTGATCACGGATTAAAGTTACAGATTGAATGTTAAGTGTATAAACAACTGTTTATCAGTCTGAAAACTTTCAAGGTCTCAAAAATATCTAACTGATCGCGGATTAAAGTTACAGTTTAGATGTTACGTGTATAAACAACTATTTATCAGTATGAAAACTTTCAAGGTCTAAAAAATATCTAACTGATCGCAGATTAAAGTTACAGTTTAGATGTTACGTGTATAAACAACTGTTTATCAGTATGAAAAATTTCCAGGCCTCAAAATATCTAACCGATCGCGGATTAAAGTTACAGTTTAGATGTTACGTGTATAAACAACTATTTATCAGTGTGAAAACTTCCAAGGTCTCAAAAATATCTAACTGATCACGGATTAAAGTTACAGATTGAATGCTAAGTGTATATACAACTGTTTATCAGTATGAAAACTTTCCAAGCCTCAAAAATATCTGACTGATCGAAAGTTAAAAGTTACAGTATGGATGTTACGGGTATAAATGACCAGTTTATCGGTCTGAAAATTTTCCAGGCCTCAAAAATATCCAACTGATCTTCAACCAAAAAGCGGAATTGTCTGTGTGCACTTTTCTTGAGGTGATATAGCACGTACGTCAGATCATTTGGCGTGCAGGCTTCAGAACCATAGTTTATTTTAAAACTTCTAAACAAAACATAACGAAACGAAATCAAACACACAAAACAAATATCAGAGTGTAGCATATACTAGGTTAAATGTATTTTATTTTGGATATATTCGATGCTTTTTTTAATAATATAACGACAAATTTATGATATTCTGAATTATATCACATTGTCACGATTATAACGCGTGGCTAATGAAAAACAAGTACGAACAAAAATTATTTTATTAAGCCTTCAGGGTAAGTTTTGGCGAATTCAAAATGACCGTATAACTTGTTTTGTGAGGATATAGAGGACAGAGTTACGAACGGGCGTGCAGTAAGAATTACTGAATTACCCTTGGCCATCTGACCAGGCGATTTTACTTTCATAATGGATTCGTTTCAACTATAATATTATCTCAATAAATATGTTAAAATACATTTTCCCTACATTTGGTGACCCTGACATATGTTAAAATACATTTCACCCTACATTTGGTGACCCCGACATATGTTAAAATACTTTTTACCCTACAAGAGATTCATCAAAACTTATGAGAAAGTTCAAAACGTAATCTGAGAATATGCGATCGCTCACCATATGAAAAGAAAAAAGACACGAATCACAAGGTCCCGTTTAAACCGTGAACTAGGAGAACCTTATGTGTCACGACTCACGAAAAATATATCTACATTATGGCAATGCCGATGGAATTGGAGAAAATAATTTACGATGGCGCATGTGATTACGCTTGAGTGGTCAAAACAAAATTTCAAAATGGATGACTTTACTTCTTAGAACAGTGACTTGAAATATGTTTTTAAATAGTGAATGGGATGCGAGATCATTTTTGAAATTTCACTGCAGGTTATAAAAATAGATAAAATCTAAAACGAACGCCAAAAGCGCAATTGAAAAATATGATAATATATAAACTGAGAATAGAATATCACAAATAGAAGGGAAAAAAACATTAAAAGTTGGGGGCAGTCACAGGGACTCGATTGGAGACGTTCGAAATTTTCTAAAAGTTGAGTCACCACAAGTGCTAGATTTTTGTCGCAATATTTCACACTGAACCGTGAGGCTGTTCGGAAAGGAGCTGGGCGTTTGTACGTTGTCTTTTAAGCGACTCTCTGCCACGAGACATTCCAACGTGATACGTACTGCCCTCTCAGCGTCTCTTATCCGATTTCTTTCACCAGGATGTTACGCACGTGTGGATTATACGCCGTTATTTATTCTCATTTTAGGTCGCTGATTACAATCTGACAACACTTGCATGAAAGCAACGCTAGACTCCCAAATTATTGTTTGACACTGGGTTTATTGCTTACTGTGTAATTTGTTGTACTTGTGCTGACAATTTTATGTTGTTTGTTTGTTTTTATAATTAATTTTAATACCTTTGTTATTTTTGTTTGTATATGTTATATTGTAAATTCAATTTCCTTTGTTTTAAGCAGCTAGAAGTCTCTGCGCTTTAAGCCAAATAGGTCTTGTTCTTTGTAGATCTCTTATGATCGTATGTTGATGATGTATCTATTTTGAGACGAATAAAAATACATACATACCTAATAGTCTGGAACAGCAACCATTTCCCGTAGATAGCTACTGATACTGTCGACCGTACGTTAATTTCGTGGTTATCATGCCCAGTATAAGCAAACGAATATTGTATCATAATCGACAATTTTTGACACAATTTTTTTTTTTTTTTTTTGTAACTCATGTTAATTAATATCATTGTAATTGTTTTTACATTTGTTACTTTTGGTAGCTTTGCTAATAAACAAAAAAGTACTGATTAAAAATAAATTAACTAAATTGTTTTTGCGAACATAGCTGCATAGCCGTCTAAAAAGGACGTCCGAGTCGTTTGCACTCTTGAGGATAGGATACCATTTTAATCCTGCGGTAGAGGAAAGCCGAGAATGCAGCTTAACCATGTGGCGAACCACGACCTCTCGTGCTGAGACCAGAACTGAGAATGTGGGTTTCTGGCTGAACATTTTGGTTAAGTACCGAGGGTGAAGTGTTCTGGCTTAACATTTTACTAATTTTTTCTTTGTATGGGCATGTGTGGTAGAGGAAGGATAGGATTTCGTTTTTATCCTGCGGAAGAGGAAATTCGAGAATACCGCGTAATCTTATGGCGAACCAAGACCTCGCGTGCAGTTACGAATAGGGGTGAAGGTTTTGGCTTAACATTTTACACATTTTTCCTATGCATGGACGTATTTGGTGGAGGAAGTCGTAGGCAGCGCTTACGTGAACCACCATGCGCTGGCGAGGTGTGCAGCCGGCCTTTCGCATACAATCATTCCTCGCGGGATTCAGACCCAGGGCGTTAGAGATGCGGAACTCGAAGTGTATTTCCAAACGCTTTACCGACTGATCTAACAGGACACCTAAATCCGAATTAACCCTGACCATGTCCCCTATCACACTTCAGAAAGTTATCGGATAATCGGAAAATATGAGGAAGTCGCACACAAAATATTTTTGCTTTATGGCTTATTTATTTAATCCCTTATAAGTAGTGAAGAAACTCGGTGTTTGCTACATTGACAGAGCGTTGCTGCTAACGTTATGGGCAAACACCTCCCTCTGGAACACTCAATTCTATAACTGAAATACTCACTATAGAATGCCTGGATAACTGAACCGGTGACACAGTGAGATGTTGCATCCCTAAAATGGTTTGACATAATTTTTGCAGCATTTATGTCGGGTGTTCTGTTATCTGGTGAAAATATTCGTTTAAACAAAAACAATAAATCAGGAAAACAGTGAGACAGCAAGGAATTCCAAAGCTTAAAGATTCTTGGAGAAATAACGCTGCCTTGACTTCTCAATTGACACACCTGCGCCCACAGCCCATCTGTGGCTCATACTTAACACGATCCACCCAAAGAATCAATGGCCGCGGATTCAAATGAAACCGATGAAAGCTGGAGTACGCGTAGTAGGGTGATTTGTCACAAAGGTAGGGCTGGGCAATTCGATTCGGTGATCCGAATCGTTCATAGGACCAAAAACTTGTTAAAAAACTAGAATTTTCATTTTTACGACAAAATGCTATCAATTTGTCCAAAATCGCTGCATGTTGCCGTTAAAATATGAAAATTGTTGCTCTCAGACTCAGTAGTGTGAATTGAAAAAACACACAATCACAAAATACAAATTATCAATTATTTGACGGCCAAGATGGTGACAAGTTGTTATACTAAAATGTGATATTTGTTACTTGCATGGAATTAGTGATTCGATTCGATTCGAAAAAAAATATCCGAATCAGATTCCAGCCAATTGATTCGGTTTTGGCCAGGCCTACTTATGATTGCTGTTGGCAAAACATCGTTTGTTAAATATGAGTCACTGATGGATCGCGCCACAGAGACCCGACCCGTCTATGGCACATGCTTGAAAAAATTAAATTACTGACTGGGGTATTAGGTCTGCGATATTATCATTCTTAGCATATCATATTTACACGAAGTCGAATTACCACAAATGTAAGATTTTCTAATTTAAGTAAGCAGTAGCCTACTAGCAGTATAATTCTACCCAGTTTTGACTGGCGGCTCGGTGTGGGTGATTGAATATGCGTTTCGGTGATTCGGTACGATGCAAGAAAGTTTTGTAAAAGTTAGAAGTCGCCTTCGTTGAAATTTTTCCCAAATTTTAAAGTTAAAAGTAAATAAATTTGAAAATGGGTACGCTGCAGTTTTGGGGGAGGAGAAATCCAAATAAATACCTACACGTGTATTTATTCCGTGTTACAGCTATCCCCTTTTCTTCTTTGTCATTTTTTGCTGTATTGTTATCCGTGAACGTATCCGGGAATGGGATCGATGTGCGCCGAAAGGGTTCCCACACTTTTTGAATTATTGGCTATGGCCTGCCCGTGAAACCATATGGTGAAACTACCGGGTCTCGTACCCAACAATCGTTAGGCACGAACCTTTGTGGTGACTGTATATCTGTTCTATGTTACAACTGCCCCAGAATTGCCTTGCTGAAGGGCACGCTCGGTGGCGAAACGGTCATCGCGCCTAACCGACCGAGCCATGTAGCCGGGCGGGCTAATCCCTACACCATACAGATTACAGCTCGTAGGGAAAGCTCTATCTCGACTCATTGATCACTGCGCCTCCAGCGGTAATAGGGACGATTCCTTAGCAACGAAGACGCGCGTACCTTACTTACCTATTACTACCCCGGACGATCACGATGGACCTAACGGAAGACGAAATTCTAGAAATATTCGACAACGTAAGTATTGAAACTACTCAACGAGATGAAAAACTGATCGCTAGGGGACGATTTGCTGCCCGATTAAGCATCATTAGGAAAACGCTTCAACTACGCATCTTTGTATTCATATGCGCAGGTTTGAATCCTATGGGAATGATTTCATACAAGGAGTTTGCTGATTTTTATCTGCCAAATAATATAGTACGCTACACCCTTATATGCGCAAGCCCTCGCAAATGTGAGAAATTTCCACTTACCTATATTATCTTGTAATTCCTAGCAAATATCAGAACAAATCTTACAGCTTTGATTTAATTTGAACTTTCTTTTAGGTTTTGTTTGCTTTCCTGATAGCTCTGTAATGTTATATCTTTATTTGTATCGCCTCTTGTGTCGACAGAGGTTTCGAAATAAACTATGTCTATGGTCTAATTGAAGATAAATTCCCATATCACATACCATGGATGGCTGAAACCAAATATTTTACCATTTTTAATACCTTATTAAGAATATCCGAATTTGAAATAGCTATCTAATACCCTATATTGCCAGCCTTGTGGTTGATGAGAAAACTTAACCACATAAAACAAAATTGAGTATGGGCCGCAATTTCTTTTACTTGAACGGAAATAACATTAATAGGGGCACTAACATACTACTGATTTTCTGTCAGCCTGCTTTTTATATGCCACTATTCGGAAAAATATTTATATTAGGAATTTCATTTTGGTTAATATGCTGATTTTCGAATATATTCGATTGACATCCCTGTCATATACTCTAATTATGACAAGTTGACGACGAATTTTAGGACACCCTTCAACAATATAAGCAAGACGATGGATGCAAAACAGATTGCCCACAAACTATAGTGGCTGTGTTGTCTGTGAGTTTGGTTTGATTTCAAGTAATTTTATGGTATATCTTCGAGCAGTAAAATATTCGAAGGGCCCACACAGATGAGAGATCAAGCAAGGATCAAGTTTTGCTGTGGACGTGTATGAGCTGAAAGAGCCGCCCACTTTCATAAGATTTTCAACTGACATGAAAAAAAAAACGGTCTGAACTATAGGCTAGGTAAGACAGAACAAAGCCACACTTTGGTTTATCCGAAAGAGATAAGTTGAACACTAAAGAAAAGTATCTTGAATCTAATTCAAATTCAGTGTTTCAGTATTAACAACATTGACCTGTTGACTGTGTACCGTAGTCTAGCTGGAAATGTCTGAGATTTCTTGTGTCATATTAAAACGAATAGGTTAGGCTGAACATCATACAAAGAAGCGGGAATTGTAATACCTATATGTGAATGTTTTCGCAAACTAGTTATGAATGGATTTATCCTTAAATATGACCATAAAAAATTTCCTAAGACCTTTTAAAAACGCACAAAACTACATTCTGGCTTCGGATGTTAACCGTAGCCTGACAGACATTCAGTTTTTCCCCTTTATGTTACTATGTGGTAAGGCGAGCCGAAACATGTTGTTTTGTTTTTGAATAAAATAATTTTTTGCTTCTATTTCAGATGCTTGTACTCAAGGAGATACTGCACCGGAAAGAAGTTTCATCCTATTGTTAATATGTACCCAAACATATCACTAAAAGTTACTTGTCGCCAATTATTACCAATTATTCGAATTCAACAGTTTTAATAGAAATTCCACGCAGCACGCTATTTATCCACTTTCAGAAATCTAAAATTCCGTTATAAACTTTTACTGTAAGTTTTCATGACAGTTATTTCACTCAAATAACCATGCAACATTTCCAGTGCTTCTCCATTATCCTGGTAATAAAATATGCTTAAAATTTCATCTAAAACACAATTATCATTCTTTTTTGTCTTCCCTATAATCCTATCTCTGTTACTATAAGTTATGCAAACGTTTTCATAAAGTAATAGAGTCCCTATTCAGAAAGTAACCTGGAGTGGTCACATTTTTAAAATTCTTCAATTTTTTCAATTCCCATTTAACCTTTTTTCCCTGTACCTCATAGATGTCCTCTTTGAAAGTTCCACATTTTATGTTGTAAAATTGACATTGGATCATAATTAAGAATATATTAAAAAAGCAAAAGTAATTTCGATTACTTAAAATCTTTCCACAAAATTCCGTAAATACAATTTCTCTATATCAGAATGTCAGGTACTCAGATACCCCAAAAAATGGGTTCTATATGAGGAAAATTGACATAATTATAACGTAATTGTATAACAAAGGTTTAAAATCATCAATACTGCTACGAAATAGCAGTGTTGATGGGTTTGAAGCTTTTTTCATCTGCAAAAATGACATGAACATTTGAGACATCCGAAAAAAAACGAGAATATACGACCCTATATTATCTTATATCATAAAGGCGTGTTAATGATTATGAAAATTCAGATATTTTTCGCACATTTTATGTCATGCTAATATTGCTTACTGTTTGATGAAATATATATCTGACATCACCAATATTTACCAAAGTATTTGAGAAGGCCCTACTCAGAGTGAATTTCGATAAAAAAACATTCTAGAAGTCTAGATTCAAAGTGATTTCATATTTTGATTACTCCATGATCGATCAGTTTTCCAGTGAAATCGTGATTTATTTCCAAATGCTGTAATATGGTCAGATATCAGCAACTTTGTTTATCCAAAATCTTGAAACATTACTCTATTTATATAGTGAATTTCGAAAACCGTCTAAACCAGCGGTTCCCAAACTGGGGTCCGCGGATCAACTGGGATCCGTACAGCAGTTTCAGAGGGTCCGCGAAAGAGAATTAGTAATTGTGATTCGATAATAATGCTTTCTCGGTTGTTTAATGTTTTCACAGTTGTTATGATTAGAATACCACTTGCTTTACTACAGTCAACTACTGTTTATACGGTCAGTACGTTTTGGTCGCTAGAAAAACACTGTTATCGGTAATTCATAACCTTTTAAATTTAGACCTATTTATCAGTTCTTATAAACGTTTTTCAGTAAATTATATTATCAGCATTGCAAAGATATTGTTTCAAATGCCTCCTAAAAAGTTGGCTTCAAAATTTCTCGTTTCTTTTGCAACCAACTATGAGTGCGAGGCAGCCTTTTTCACTCTACTCAATCTGAAAACACCAATCCTATTAAACTTCTTACCGTATTTGACAGTTTTCGCCTTTTCTTTCATTGGTTTGTTTAGTGTTGATTTCTTTTTATTGTGATGTTTGAAAGTTTCCTATAATGTTCTTTGATTTTCATAGGGCCGCGAAATATCAAAAAAAATGCAAAGGGTTCCCCAGGTAAAATTTCTGGAAACGTTTGGGAACCGCTGGTCTAAACTAAAATATAAGGGCAACCATACCTGTAGTAAAAAAGTATCAGTACTTTCAAAACACCAAAACCCTAGTTGTCGTAATTATAATGGGTTTGACAACAATGAGCTTACTTTCTCAGACCAGGATATTAGTAACTGCACTTCCAGTGAAAAATAACCGAACCACAAGTGAGGTGAGTGGCACTTGCCCTTTGCGATGAAAAAAAACATCCTACCACTTCTAATAATTGGATATTCATTTTCCCAGATTACTTCATATTTTTATCATGTACAAGTTTTGATGTCAATAAATTCAAGGAACAAGAATATTTCTTGTCATTTTGAAACGCAGAATTGTGAAGGCATTCATTTTCTAATGTCTGTGCAAGCTTATGCCCCTGCTTTGGCAGCCACCCTGGTTAATACCGATAACGACGGACAAGTACAGAAAATTTATTTTTAGAAGGCCTACGTCGCACTTTGTGTCCTTGGCCAAATAAGTCCTGTACGAACAGCATGTCTCATAATCATAATGTGTTTCTTATTATCGTGTATTTGTGATGTATTTATTTTGAGACAAATAAACATACATACATCCATGCCAAGGTAAACGCACATCGATGAAAAACCATATGACCACTAACCCCAGTACTGTATGCAGTACTGTGCCGTGCTTTGACAGGATTTAGCCATATTACCGCTATGTGTCGCTGTTCGCAACTCGGCGCGCCTTTACCTAAAATAGGAGTTGCCATACTAGCTGTAGTTTGTATGCGTACACTTTACCACCAGATTTAGACTTGTTCAATAGCGCCATCTTCCAGCTATTGTGCTCGTCATATCGTATGCAATCACAACAAATGCTTTGCAAAACTCATGTGTTCTCTGCAAAATGGCTGCGTCTGTAAAAGCTGGAAATTCAGTGAAGGAATTATTCAACAGCATGGAATATGGACCTGCTCCAGAGGCGGATAATGTAGCCAAGGTAATACCAGATTTAATATATTTTGTATGTGTAATGTAGTATAGGTGGGTTCACGATTAAGGGTATTAACAGCCGGGCAGACAGAGTGGGTCTCATGAAGTTTAGTACCATATATCCGATTATCATAAAAATTTGCCCTGTTGGAAACGACTCATCCTAACCCGGGAGACAATGCCACATACTTGCAGCATTGGCGCCCCCTAGTTAGGATGACAATATTCTGCCAGTTTTTATTTTGATGACATTCGGGAATATGGTACTAAACTTCACTAGACCCGACAGAGTAAGTAATTTTTGTTTGAACATGTTTTGTCACGTAGCCCTTGGATCATTGATGGATCGATCCGGTACCGTTCCCTTTTTGGATACCTGGCTGGATGTCTTCACTGCTATGGATTTCTTCATTTGTGTTTTCAATTTTTCTTAGGTGTTTTTTCGGATACTGACTTTTCACACCATGAGCAGATGAAAGTAAAATACTGATCTATTTGGCCACATTCTCTCATTTCTTGTAGTTAGAGCACTTTCAGGCATTTTAAGCTTCGCATCTTTGGTCATCATAATCTTGTGTAGGTTCCAATGTTGTGGGGGGTGATTACTAATTGTACATATTATGCTGGATACTTTTAGTCACACCTCATGTGACTCTTTAAAACGGCACAATAGCACGGTTTTTGATATCAAAAAATGGCATTCCGGTAATACCGGCATTTTGGCAGTGGTATGCAGGTATGAAATATACCTAATGCCGCCCACCTCTCTCAAGAGCAAAAATTACTGACGAGATGTCGAGACTTGTCATATAGCTATGCCATCATTTGCCATAAAATCTAATCCTATCCTTATTATTTTTTTATGAACCACTATTATTATAATCTGTACATATTCAATTCCTCACAGGCCTGGCTAGCACAACATGATAACGATCTTGGACACTTCGTCAATGGTGAATGGTACAAACCGGAAGGAAGGAAAACGTACGATACTTGTAGTCCGGCAACTGGACAGAAACTTGCTTCCACTATACAGGTACTAGTTTGGGTATAGATAATGGTGATATTATACGAGTGG
Source organism: Styela plicata (assembly GCA_963675895.2). Classification (NCBI taxonomy): domain Eukaryota; kingdom Metazoa; phylum Chordata; class Ascidiacea; order Stolidobranchia; family Styelidae; genus Styela; species Styela plicata. Next base: position 107,308 of record CAVMBJ020000014.1, read on the forward strand.
CCACTTGTTGGCGAATGGGCTATTTTGTATGTACAATTATATTACCGTATATAATGGTCTGGCATAATGTCCGCTATTACTCAGACGGAGGAAGAATATGGATAAAATCCAAAGCAAATAACCTTATTAACACTATTATCATCCTTACAATTTATTGATTTTAGCTTTTACCAGTGTGTGGTATTTAAGAGGCATTGATCTTGCATAAGACTCTCGGATCTTTCGCAGAACCCTAGTGTTCCACTCCGTTGAAAGTTGCTCTCTTAAAATACTTCTAATAATAATAGGGAGTTCAAGAAGATGCTGATTATGCTGTTGGTTGTGCAAGAGAAGCTTTCAAATCATGGAGTCAGTTGGAGCCTCATGTCAGAGCAAGGTATTTTAAGATGCTTTTTTGTTTTAGATTGTATCAAATTTTTATTATTTAACAACACAAACCCTTTGACCCATTATTTTTTGATCACACATTCTCATACAAAATTACTTGGCACAGCACAATCGGCTCAATCAGAAAGCTCTGGAAATACGCTTCTGGCTACGTATCTCTAATGTTCGCATTTCAACGGGATGAATATATGTGAGAGGAACGCTGGAAACATCTCCGGAGCACAGTGGTTGACGTATCAGATGGTTACGGCTTGCTTGCTTGTTAATGCACAGGATAAATCTATAATTGGCTTTGAATCAAAAACCTTAACCCTGACTTGGAAAGGTCTGGGTTCGCCATTTATCTTAGCTGTATTCCCAGCAAGCAACTCATGATATATATATATATATATTTTATTTCTGTAATTGTAATTCGTTCCCAGCTAAGATTTCTAATTGGAATATTTTCTTTTTCACAGGCATTTATATGCAATTGCAAGGAATGTACAAAAGCATCATCGTTTGATTGCAGTGATGGAATCATTAGACAATGGGAAATCAATCAGAGAGACGAGGGATTGTGATATACCTCTTGTTGCTCGGCATTTTTATCATCATGCTGGTTGGGCACAACTCATGGAATCAGAAATGAGAGGATGGAAATCTGTTGGTAAGAATTAAATCAATGGAAAATTTATGATTAGAATGCCTGCAGTCATTGTGTGGCACTTGTTTGACATTGACCTAAGCGCCTTGTTTTTGACACTCGTACTGAACTAGGGCTATAAAGGGGTAGATGGCACTCATTGCACTTTACCATGGCGGTTCAGTTTCGTTTGGTTGGGGTGTTTTCCGTATAGAGTGCAGTTGCCGGCACTACATCTTGTAGTAGTTTATATCTTTTTGTAGCTCTCTGCTTTTAAGTGGCGTTCGTTGTTCCGACCATGCTTAGGGTGAATTTTAATAAAGAAAAATAATCCAATTCATTTTGTGATTCACAAAATCGTAAATTATTTATTCCATTTCTCCAATGATTTGAAGTCATTGGAACCTAAAATGTATATTTTCAAAAAAATATGTAGGTAAATATTATTGTATTCGCAAAATTTATTTCCTTCTTTTTGTATTATAAGACTTTGATTAGAATATTCGATCAATTTGATTTGATTGGATCAAAAGACATTCTGTTTTGGCAACAACTACTTGAAGTACTTACTCTCAACTCCGATATAAAAAGGGTCATTTTAAGAGCAAATAACAAACGCACCTTGATTGAACGGGTCTAGTGAAGTTTAGTACCATATTCCCGAATGTCATCAAAATAAAAACTGGCAGAATATTCTCATCCTAACTAGGGGGCGCCAATGCTGCAAGCATCTGGCATTGTCTCCCGGGTTAGGATGAGTCGTTTCCAACATGGGAAATTTTTATGATAATCGGACTAAACTATGGTACTAAACTTCATGAGACCCGATTGAACTTCATTCTTCAATAATACCAAAAAGAATAAGATTCTCGATTAGAAATACTTAGCCGGCTTCATTTCCAGATAGAAACATTTTCTATGAAAGACATAGTTAATTATTGAATCAATCTGTGACTAGTTCTTATTTACTGAATAGAATTACTGATCGTGTGGGTCACTCCAAAAAATCTCTCGACTCCCAACTGGTATTATTAATATTCAAAACATAAAAATAATTGATGAAATTATCTTTCAAGGTTTCAGACCATCTTGATGTTTCCCTTTGTATATGTTCGTCCTATCATACTGCTCCTGTCCTTATTCATTTACTTTTTAAATCAGTGAATGTTTTATTCCACAGGTGTCATTGGAGCGATCGTGCCTTGGAATTTTCCATTGATGCTTTTAACATGGAAGGTATTGGACTTTGTTATTTAACTCTATATGTACATATAAACCATGCAAGGATTTTAAATTAATCAACACTGCTATGAAATACCAAGGAACTCTAAATTCTGTGACCCTGGACGATATTTGTCATAACTTGGTTGTCGCTACCCAGAGTATATTGATGATAGAGACCAACGAATGAGGATTTTTTTAAATTAGGTCGGTCCTCTGGTATCTATTTAAAACGACACAATAACATGTTCTTGATAGCAGAAAATACCGCTGAAATCTTGAAATGTTATAACCAATGTTATCGACACAAGAAATAGCCAATGAATAATACTGAATAATGCGGGAGAAGAAAGTCGAGAATACGGCCTAACCATATAGCGAACTGTGACCTCTAGAGCAGATACCAGTTCCAAGTCGGGGTGAGGTTTTTGTGTAACCGTTTACAGAAATTCCCTTTGCATGTACATGGTTGGTTGTAGAAACCGTGACCATTGCTGGTGGAGGTGAGGTGTCCAGCAACTCTCTTGCATCTAATCATTCCGCACGATTTTTGAACTCAGGACATTAGTGATTCGTAGCATATTCCAAACGCTTTTACCGACGGTGCTAACTGGCCAGGTTTGAGTAATGCTATCCATTTGTCCTCAGAGATTGCTTAGGTCGAATTTCAACCAGTGTTGATAACTTAGTCAATATAAGCAACTCATTCATGTAAGGGCACTTTTACATGGCTGTATTCATAGCATGTTTGCATAGCGATTCCACATTCCTTGTTATGTATAACATTCACAAAACATTTAAGATGATCTTTCTGTTTGTTTAATATGGCCAGTTGAAGCTCTATACGGTGCAGCTATGGTCCATGCTTGACCGAATGTAATCACCGATTCGAAACTAAATTTTGTGTTGCAATGTTTTTTTTTGATGAAATATAAGTTTAATTCAATATATTCGACTAATTCAGTTGGGATTATACCTTGTTTTTTCAACATATAGTAGAAAATAAGGACACATGAGGGAAATCTATATATGATATCGCTAAAGCTTGGAGGCATACCAGTAAGACTGTAAATACTGGTAATGAGTTTTCCAAAATACCGTATCGTGTTAATTTTGGCAATGTCGGTTTGTCGTGGTACCGGGATTTTGTGACATACCACCTAAAGTGGTTACAAGTTGATGTATCATCACGTCAAGTGACACAAAAAACGAGTCTTTGGACCAGTCACACATTCTGGAATGCCTCGATTGAATTTTGCAATGTCATCAAACAACATCCCGCCGGCATTTACCTGATTTCTTTTAACTAGGTCGCGTCTCTGGTGGCTATTTGAAAACAACACAATAGCATGTTTTTGATAGCAGGAAATTACTTGGCAAGCGGTAACCCCGGCTGGATATCACGCTAGCCTAATTTGTATTACTTCAATAATACATTGACCCTCTGACTAGGAATGGCCGGAATCAGATGTTTTCTGATATCATTATCTAACCGAATAATTCATTACGAATTGAACAAAGCTTTTTAATAAGCAAACAATGACATCTTGTCTTTCTGAAATTGTCAAAATTAGAAATATTACTTATCTTTTCCGAAATTTACTTTGATATTCTAATCTCTTGATTTTAAATCACTGCAAAAATGTAATCACTGTGAATTACGCATCATAAATCATATTTTATTCGGGTATCAAAAATGCCGTGTCATTTTCTTCGGACGGACAAAAAAGCTTCAAAAACATCAACACTGCTACTTCATAGCAGTGTTGATGATTTTAAACCTTTTTATACAGTTTGTTTCTACCAAACACTTAAAAAGAGACATTTTTATCTTCTAGCAAAAGATATATTATGAAATATTGCCCATTCGTTAAATTTTCTTCTGATGGAACCCATTTTCTTGTTTGTGCTTTGTGTCTGTGTAGAAAGTTAGCTGACATTCTGCCAGCCTTTACTCTCCTACCTGCAATCTTATTAACATTTCCAGGTCTGTCCAGCACTCGCAATGGGGAACACTGTTGTGTTGAAACCAGCAACATTCACAAGATTATCAGCTTTACTACTGGCAGAGATTTGTCATGAAGCCGGGCTGCCTCCTGGTATGTTAATCAGTCCATTTACAATTGTTACGATTGTGTTTAATGAGTTATAAATATTCAAACGTCATTTTGGTTTTTAGTTGTCTTTCGAAAATTTATGGTCACTCTTGATTGTAATGAGGCCACTTTTGAGCCCTGTATATATATCCAGGCTTTAGAATAGTCTTATTGTATATCCTGCGTGTCGTAAGAGGCGCTAAAAGAATGCAAAGACGCTGTAGATGGTCTTATCATTGCCCAGGACAGATGCCACTCACTGCACTTTACCATGACGGTTCAGTTCCGCTTAGAGTGCAGATTCTGGGGGGCTCGGTTGGCTTAATCGGTAAAAGCGTTGGGAATATGCTTCGAGCTACGCATCTCTGATCAGCAGGACGAGGTGGTACTGCTTACGGCTTCCTCCACCATCCAATTCCATGCGCGGGAAAAATGCGAAATATGAAAAGTTAAAAAAACCTTTACCCCGTTTCAGAACTGGTATCGGCACGAGAGGCTCTTCATATTCTTTTTTTATAGCCACTTTTTTGAGTGGGTCATCCTGTACAAGGCCCTGTAAAAGCGGCCACTTATAGGCGGACAGGGTTACAATTACTGGAAAGATAGGATCTTTTCCTGTTCGGCTTAGCCTACCCAAGTTATTACACCCTGGGTTGAGTGGTGGGCATGGATAAGCGAACCGGACTCGCCAGGGCTTGAACCCGAGATCTTCAACCTGCGATGCCAACATGATTACCTAAGCTGTATACTCGGCTTTCCTCTCCAATGCCAATGAAGAAAAAATTCAGTGTGTAAACCAATCTGGGTACACAAAGCTTGATATATGTTGCGCATTATTAGTGTGCCCGATCAGCCCATTCATTGAAAGATTTTGCACTGCTCGCAGGTTCGAATCCTATGAGAATATGAATATGTGCAAAAAGATTGCTGCTATTCATGTAACCTGGGGCTACTCTTCCTTCAACAATCATGTATATGCATAGGAAAAATTAGTAAGGTGTTATTAAGCACCCCTCCTCCCTCGGCTGAAGAATATCTTTTAAAAAATCAGGATTATGTCAATTAGCCTTTATTAAATTCCTCACAAATTTCTATAATCCAGGTGTCTTCAACGTGGTAACTGGAAATGGAGCGTTCGGATCAATGCTGGCAACACATGATGATGTTGATAAAGTTGCTTTCACTGGATCCACTGGGGTAAGATTGTTTACTTGCGTGGGAACAAATTTTATTCGTCCGAATCACCTGCATTATTATAAAATAACAACATCTAAAAAAGGTCTCTACAAACTAAAGTCCTGTTAAAATTAAGTCGTTGAACCGATATATCGGCTAATTTCGCTGTTTATCGATATCGGCAGATCACAAAAGCAGCCGATAATATTGGCCAACCGAAATACACTTATGGACAGGCACAATTCTTCCAAAAGAAAGCGTTTTTTGTTAGAATGCCAAAATTGCGCTATATTTTTCACTTTGGTTGGGTAGAATCTCAAACAGATGTCATTTGCATGAGATGAAACTTTATTCCTTCCGCAAAAATTGCCTAGTAACGCATCAAAAAGTTAGAAATATGGGAGATTTTTCAATGAGTTTCATGTAAGACAAAATATTGGTTATCGGTGGTCAAAAATGTCAAATTATCGGTATAGATATCGATTGTAAAAAAGCTATATCGATCGGGCTCTAATATGTTAATATTTCAATTTCATTTAATTCTGTTCTCAGGTTGGCCAAACTCTTCGTCGGCTCACAGCGGGTTCAGGAAAGAAACTTTCACTCGAACTTGGAGGCAAATCACCAGTGATTGTGTTCGATACTGCAGATCTTGACAGCACTGTGGAAGGAATTGTGGACGCAGTGTGGTTTAATCAGGGACAGGTAATGTAGAGGGATTTTTTGATTATCTGACTGGCAGAATGCCAGCTACCCTGCTACTCAGATACCCGGACAAAATGGATTCCATCAGAAGAAAATTGAGCAAATGGGCAAAATTTCATGATATATTTGTGTCTAAAAGATTTAAATGTTTATTTTCGCGCGTCAGGTAGGACCAAACTGGGGGGGGAGTTTCAAAATCATCAATACTGCTATGAAATAGCAATGTTGATCATTTCGAAGTTTTTTTTATCCATCGGAAGAAAATGATATGAATACTCCAGACACCCGAAAAAAAAACAAGTTTCTGCCACTCTGACCTAAAAGCTGTTATCTTAACATTATGTTATTCCTTCAGCCCTGTAATTGTGGGATTGAGAATCGCCTTAATGTATTTCCTGCTTGTTATAAAAGAAACCTAAACCGAGACAAAGAATGGCAGATACTTTTTCATCGCTCAGGGCAGATACCACTCATTATTCTTCACCATGGCAGTTCAGTTCCTTTTAGGATGTTTTTTGTTTGGAGTTCAGTTGCCAGTACTACATCATGTAGTATAGTAGCTTTTTGGTGTTAAGTGGTCGTTAGTCACACGGTTGCCGGCCTTGATCAGAGTGAATTTCAATAAAGGAAAATTCCCTGCTTGCTGTAAGAATTGCTTAATCGAGCCAACGAGTGGCAGAGGCAAAAAAGTGATTTATCATCACACATGAAAGATACCACTCGCTGCACTCTACTATGTAGCAGCTCAGTTCTGTATGGAAAGTTTTTTCTTCTATGCTTTTTTGATGAAGTGGCGGTTTTGCTCATTGGCCTTGCTCAAAAATTAGTTTTATACTGAAATTCACTCCAAGACAGAAAACAGCGCCTAAAAGGAAGCAACCAACAACAAGTTTGATGGTAAGTATTATTTAATATTTATATTTCTCAGGTCTGCAGTGCTGGATCCAGACTTCTTGTTCAAGAAAATATTTATGGTGAGCTGATTTCAAGAATAAAAGAACGTTTGACGCATTTCAGGATCGGTCATTCACTTGACAAGGTATATCTTATGCGTGAACCACCATGCACTGGCGAGGCGTCCAGCAGACCTCTCCGCGTATAATCATCATCCCTCGCAGGATTTGAACCTGCGTCATCATGATCAGAGATGCGTAGCTCGGAGCTTATTCCTAGTGCTTTACCGATTGAGCTAACCGGGTACCGGGTAATATATCTGTCATTTGTAGGGTTGTAGCACCCGGATAATGAATATAACCTGTCAACAAATATGGTAATAAAATAATAAAATATACTGGTATTCAAGAGAGCCCCAGCCATTCACGCTTATTCATGAATATCAGTTATCAAACGCAAATTCACGACAAAATATAATCGAATTGGTCGAATGAGAAGGAAACTTCTAGTTCCTTTAGCAAGTTTTTGTTCCTATGAACGATTCAATATTGATTCAAATAAATTGTGCTTCGAATCGATTCTAATCACCAAATTCAATTGCACAGACCTAGATATACCTGGTAAGTCAAATTTTACATTGTAAAAGCGCAAACGCAACTTCGAAGACAAATTTTTTGTAATGTATGTGTCACAGATGGATCTGTCACTGAGGAAAGAATTATGTACTCGAGTATGCGCAGAGTTTTGAATGCACAGTCTTGTGTAGCGTTGCTCCATTCATCAGTAACTCATACTTAAAATGCTTACTCAGCAAAATTATGACTATCGTGACTGGGTAACTGACATATAACATTTCCCTTTTTCACAGGCCATTGACATGGGAGCAATTGTGAGCGAAGGACAATTGAAAACTATCACAGAGTTTGTGGAGGAAGCCAGGGAAGATGGTGCAGAAATATACCAGGCTCCAGTACCTGTGCCGGAAGGAGGATTGTTTTACCCACCAACGCTCGTCACCAATGTTCAAACTGTTTCTAAGATTGTTAGAGAAGAGGTTTGTTTGTCAACATTGATCGCTTGATCGAGATTAACTTTAAATTGCCCACAAAACTAGGAAGGCCTCTATGGTCTAGTGTTGGCATCGCATGTTGAATATCTCTTGGTGAGTCCGCCTCGTTAATTCATGCCCTCCACTCAACCCAGGGTGTAATAACTTGGGTGGACTAAACTAAACAGAAAGATCTTTCCAACAACTCTAACCCTGTCCGTCTAATAGTGGCTGGTTGGTATTATGGGCTTGGTCAGGGTGATCCACTCCAAGAATGGCTATAAAAATCAAGCTTATATTCTACCCGAATTTGTCAAGTTTGAATCAATGATGGATTGCAACTCCTTTTATTCAAATAGCCAGGTATTCCAAAAGTTTGAAGATAAATAATTTTGATATATTGATACATTTTTTTTTAATAAAATTCACTCTGTACAAAGCAGAGCAGAGCCTAAAAGGAACCAACTAATGGCCACTTAATAACAATGAGGTACTAAAAGATGTAATATTAGCAACGGCACCCTTAGCGGAAAACATCCCAACCGGAACTGAACCGCCATGGGAAGGTGCAGTGCGTGGTATCTGCCCTGGACAATGGTAGAACCATATACCACTTCTATGCTTCCTTTTAGTCGCCTCTTATGATACTCAGGAAATACGTTAGGACAATTCTAAACCCCCATATGCATTGTGCCTGAAAGAAGATTGTTTTATCCACCAACTCTTGTTATCGATGTTCAAACAGTTTCTAAGATTGTGAGAGAAAGGTTAGTTCGTCACTTCTGGAAATGAAATTAACTTTAAATTGCCAAAAAATTAGGAAAGCTTTCCATTATAATTTCATTCAAACTTCATTTTTTAAGTTTGAATCAATGATGGAATGCAGCAAGGGTGGTGGCTTAGTTCTGTTTGGGATGTTTTCCGCTTTGAGTGCAGTTGCTGGCCCTGGATCTTGTAGTAGCTCTTCGACATTTGAGTGTTCGTTAGTTAGCTCCTTTTGACCTTGCTCAGAGAGTACTTTTATTAAAACTTTAACTTTTTGAATCGCCCTCAAAACTGGAAAATGCTATTCTTTATAATTTCATTCCAACTTAATTTTTCAAGTTTGATTCAATGATGAATCGCAGCGTGGGATTTTCTTAACAGAGTCTATATAGTATCGTAGAATTTTGATGATAAATAATTTCAACTTTGATCATTCAATGGAAATCAACTTTCTAAATTGCCTACAAAACTAGGAAAAGGCTTTCCTTCATCATTTTATTCCTTTTTAATTTTTTTAAGTCTGAATCAACATTGGACTAGGAATTTTCTTAATCAAATATCCAGATATTCGAGGATTCTGATCTGGAGAAATTCACAGTTTCCAATTCTCTAATTTGCATTGAAATCATGGAATGAATGCTCTTGATAATCCGATTCACCTTATCCATAATAGTGCTTGAAGTAATAATTTTAAAAGTTTCGATAAACGAAATTTTTTTCTAGGTTTTTGGGCCAGTTTTAGTGGCACTACCATTCCGAACAGCGAAAGAAGCATCATCACTTGGTAACAACACAAACTATGGCCTGGCAGCCAGCGTATGGTCTGATAATCTTCCTACTGGTAAGTAGTGGCAGCAGGAATGGGTGGATATACCAGAGATTGATATGGAGAGTTTCAACTCTTATAAAACAACACTATCTTAAAGTGTTTTTGAATTATAGCTTTTATTTCAAATGCAAATAAGCCGAAGGGCATGTTTCACTGTTGCATGTGACATACATGTGACGGCTGGCTAAAACCAAATCATTTAGAATTCGAAACGGGTCGAACCATAAAACCAATGAAAATAACAAATATCAAATTTTTCTATTACAGTTTATCTACATTGTGAAAATCAAGAAATTTATAGTTTATCGTGTGCTTTTATTTCAGACTCCATGTCTAAGAGCAACAATTTTCCTATTCTAATGACAAAATATAATCAATTTTGGTCAAACTTGACTAAAATCGATTGAATTTTGTCATTAAAAATGAAAGTTCTACTTTGTTTAGCAAGTTTTTGTTCTTGTGAACAATTCACGATTGATTCGATGAGTTGTTTTTCAAATCGAATTGCCTAGCCCTAGTCACACATTGCAAAATATTTTGTTGTTGCAAAAGTTCAAAAATCACTGTTTATATGAGGAGCTCTGCACTTTCTTTATGACTATGATTCTGTATAAATGAGTCTTTTAACATTTTCATTTTAACTTTTGAACCCTTGGACAAGTTAGACGTGATTGACTGACTGCTCTGGCAGGCAGGAAGCACTAATGACTGGGCATTGAACATGAGATCCTGGCGTTCATTTTGATCCTGAGTATGGCGACCCTATCAACTTAAATTTCGTAAATGGTAAACGGGTAATGAACATAAGAAATATCATGCACTGAATCATGTACTTACATTTTCAGCTCTGGAAGTTGCCATCACATTAAAAGCAGGAGCAGTCTGGGTGAATTCGCATAATTTATTCGACGCTGCAGCTGGGTTCGGAGGGTACAAGGAGAGCGGATTCGGACGAGACGGAGGGAAAGAAGGATTGTTCGAATATGTTAAACCTGAGTGGGAGACCAGACCCCAGCTAGGGAAAGTAGAGGTGTGTGTTTCTGCATTTTGTTTTGTTGTCTTTTTTTATTGTTATTTTACTGGTTTTGACTGTATCACTGTGGCTTTAGAGTAAGATAATATTCTCTTCAATCAAGGACGAAAGCAGTGCCTGAAACGAACTAACTAAT
>CAVMBJ020000014.1:118322-187651 GCA_963675895.2 Styela plicata
AGAGAATTTCATTAAAAAAAATATCAAACATTGATCTGAAATTATAATATCTTACCCCAACAGCATAGTGATACAGTCAAAACCAGTAAAATAACAATAAAGACAACAATACAAAATGCAGAAACACACACCTCTACTTTCCCTAGCTGGGGTCTGGTCTCCCACTCAGGTTTAACATATTCGAACAATCCTTCTTTCCCTCCGTCTCGACCGAATCCGCTCTCCTTATATCCTCCGAACCCAGCTGCAGCGTCGAATAAATTATGCGAATTCACCCAGACTGCTCCTGCTTTTAATGTGATGGCAACTTCCAGAGCTGAAAATGTAAGTACATTATTCAGTGCATAATATTTTTTTATGTTTATTACAGTTTAGCATTTATGAAAGTTAAGTCGATGGTGTCGCCAGAATTAGAGATCAATGTGAACGCCAAGATCTCATGTTCAATGCCCGGTCATTAGTGCTTCCTGCCTGCCAGAGTAGTCCATCACGTCCAACTTGTTCAAAAGTTTAAAATTTAAGATGAAGATGTTAAAAGACTGACACATTTATACAGAATCATAGTCATAAAGAGAGCAAAAAGTGCAGAGTTACTCATATAAACAGTGATTTTTGAACTTTTGCAACAACAAAATATTTTGCAATGTGTAACTAGGGCTAGGCAATTCGATTCGAAGAATTTATTTGAATCAATCGTGAATGGTTCACAGAAACAAACCCTTGCTAAACAAACTAGAATTTTCATTTTTAACGACAAAATGCAACCGATTTTGGTCAATCTCTACCAAAATCGATTAAATTTTGTCGTTGAAATGTGAAAATTTTTGACATGGAGTCTAAAATAAAAACATACAATAAATTATAAATTTCTTGATTTCCACAATGGAGACAAATTGTAATAGTAGAAATGAGATATTTCTTATTTTCATGGAATTTATGATGCGATCCGATTCGAAATGATTCGGTTTTCCCCACCGTATGGCACATGCAACAGTGAAGCATGCCCTTCGGTTTATTTGCATTTGTAATAAAAGCTATAATCCAAAAACATTTTAAGATAGTGTATTTTTATAGGAGTAGAAACTCTCCATATCAATATATGTCAATCTGTGGTATATCCACCCAATCCTGCTGCCACTACTTACCAGTAGGAAGATTATCAGACCACACGCTGGCTGCCAGGCCATAGTTTGTATTGTTACCAAGTGATGATGCTTCCTTCGCTGTTCGAAATGGTAGTGCCACTAAAACTGGCCCAAAAACCTAGAAAAAAATTTTGTTTATCAAAACTTTTAAAATTATTACTTCAAGCACTATTATGGATAAGGTGAATCGGATTATCAAGAGCATTCATTCCATGATTTCAATGCAAATTAGAGAATTGGAAACTGTGAATTTCTCCAGATCAGAATCCTCGAATATCTGGATATTTGATTAAGAAAATTCCTAGTCCAATGTTGATTCAGACTTAAAAAAATTAAAAAGGAATAAAATGATGAAGGAAAGCCTTTTCCTAGTTTTGTAGGCAATTTAGAAAGTTGATTTCCATTAAACGATCAATATTGAACTTATTTATCATCAAAATTCTACAATGCTATAATATAGACTCTGTTAAGAAAATCTCTGGCTGCCATCCTTCATTGATTCACACTTGAAAAATTAAGCTGGAATGAAATTCTAAAGAATAGCATTTTCCAGTTTTGAGGGCAATTCAACATTTTAATAGAAGTACTCTCTGAGCAAGGTCGAAAGGAGCTAACTAACGAACACTCAAATGTCGAAAAGCTACTACAAGATCAAGGGCAGCAACTGCACTCAAAGCGGAAAACATCCCAAACAGAACTAAGCCACCACCCTTGCTGCGTTCCATCATTGATTCAAACTTAAAAAATGAAGTTTGAATGAAATTATAATGAAAAGCTTTCCTAATTTTTTGGCAATTTAAAGTTAATTTCATTTCCAGAAGTGACGAACTAACCTTTCTCTTACAATCTTAGAAACTGTTTGAACATCGACGACAAGAGTTGGTGGATAAAACAATCTTCTTTCAGGCGCAATGCATACATTGCACTATAGGGGTTTAGAATTGTCCTAAAGAATTTCCTGAGTGTCCTAAGAGGCGACTAAAAGGAAGCATAGAAGTGGTATATGGCTCTACCATTGTCCAGGGCAGATACCACGCACTGCACCTTCCCATGGCAGTTCAGTTCCGGTTGGGATGTTTTCCGCTAAGGGTGCTGTTGCTAATATTACATCTTTTAGTAGCTCATTGTTATTAAGTGGCCATTAGTTGGTTCCTTTTAGGCGCTGCTCTGCTTTGTACAGAGTGAATTTTAATAAAATAAAAGTATCAATATATCAAAATTATTTATCTTCAAACTTTTGGAATACCTGGCTATTTGAATAAAAGGAGTTGCAATCCATCATTGATTCAAACTTGACAAATTCGGGTAGAATAAAAGTTAGATTTTTTATAGCCATTCTTGGAGTGGATCACCCTGACCAACCCCCTAATATCAGCCAGCCACTATCAGACGAACAGGGTTAGAGTGGTTGGAAAGATCTTTCTGTTTAGTTTAGCCCACCCAAGTTATTACACCCAGGGTTGAGTGGAGGACATGAATTAACGAGGCGGACTCGCCAAGAGATATTCAACCTGCGATGCCAACAACAGGCCATAGAGGCCTTTCTACTTTTGTCAGCAATTTAAAGCTAATCTCGATCAAGCGACCAATGTTGACAAACAAACCTCTTCTCTAACAATCTTAGAAACAGTTTGAACATTGGTGACGAGGGTTGGTGGATAAAACAATCCTCCTTCCGGCACAGGTACTGGAGCCTGGTATATTTCTGCACCATCTTCCCTGGCTTCCTCCACAAACTCTGTGATAGTTTTCAATTGTCCTTCGCTCACAATTGCTCCCATGTCAATGGCCTGTGAAAATAAAAAATATTTTCTTTAAACTATGCCTGTGTTTTTTTTAAATTGAGACTTGGCAAAGCTGGAAGCAGGGTCCAGAAGGAAGATCCCTATATGGTGAGAAACTACTAAAAAATGTCAACAACACCAACAACAGCACTTTCTCAGAAAGCATCCCAAAAAAGACTGAACTGAATTAAGTAGTTCTCTACCAAGTTCCCTCTAGAGTATAAGTGTATAAGAATCCGAATAGTTGTCATTATAGAAACAACTTTGCAAATATTAATGATTGCACTGCTGCTGTGTTAACATTGTCCGTTTAGCTTTATTGATCCCTATTGAGTGACATTGAAGTTTAGCTTTCACTATGTAAGGTTGTATGTTTGACTATATAAGCATGGCGCTAAATGGCGGTGAAATAAATCTATTGACAAATATATCTCCCTTTTTAGAAATTTTTCCTTTGACAATCGGGCAGAGTATGAGTGTAGGATAGCTGACAACGTCAGTTTGCTTTTTGTATTTCGTATTGGAAAGAAAGAAAAATCTGAAAGGTACCTTATCAAGTGAATGGCCAATCCTGAAATGTGTCAAACGTTCTTTAATTCTTGAAATCAGCTCATCATAAATATTTTCTTGAACAAGAAGTCTGGATCCTGCACTACAGACCTGAAAAAGGTAAAATACTGAACAAAGGAGTTTTTTTTACATTGAAAAGCAGGGAACAAGTGGTGACTAACAGCACTCAATATGGTGTTTCGAATAAATCTGAAGTTATTCGAATCAAACATGAATTGGTAATAGAAACAAAATTTTGCTAAGTGGAGTGGAAATATCATTTTTTAACAAGTAAATGCCATCGATTTTAATCAAATTTAACCAAAATCAATTGCATTTTGTCATTGAAATATGGAGAGTAAATTGAAAATACATTGCTTCTGTTTGTGCTAATATTAGTAGTTCGTAACTATAAATTTGTTGATTTTCACAATGGAGACGAGTAGTATTTGTAAAAATTGAATATTTGTCATAATATGAAAGCGATGATTCGATCGAATAAATTATCCAAATCACATTCCAAATTCCAAATGTATTAATTTTGCCCAGCTGCAACTGCACTCCAAATCAGAAAACATTTTATACAGAACTGAAGCGAAGTGTGAGGCACTTACCCTGTGTGGCTTCTTTGACTTGTTTAATAAGTTTCTTTTGTAATACGTAGGATATACATTGGGCAATTCTCAACCCATGTCGACAGGTCTGAGGGAATAGCATAACGTTTTGATAACCACTTTTAGGTTAGAGTGGCAGAAACTTGTTTTTTTTCGGGTGTCTGGAGTATTCATATCATTTTCTTCCGATGGATGAAAAAGCTTCGAAATCATCAACACTGCTATTTCATAGCAGTATTGATGATTTTGAAACTTTTTCCCCAGTTTGGTCCTACCTGACGCGCAAAAATAAACATTAAAATCTTTTAGTTACAAATTATCATGAAATATGCTGAATTTCATTTTTTTTGAGTGTCTGAGTAGCAGGGTTGCTGGCATTCTGCCAGTCTGTTCCAGATAATCAAAGAAATTCCTCTACATTACCTGTCCCTGATTAAACCACACTGCGTCCACAATTCCTTCCACAGTGCTGTCAAGATCTGCAGTATCGAACACAATCACTGGTGATTTGCCTCCAAGTTCAAGTGAAAGTTTCTTTCCTGAACCCGCTGTGAGACGACGAAGAGTTTGGCCAACCTGAGAACAAAATTAAATTAAAATACCAACGTATTATAGCCCAACCGATATAGCTTTTTTACAACTGATATCGATTTTTTGACATTTTTGACCACCGATAACCGATATCTTCTCTTACACAAAACTCAATGAAAAATCTCCCATATTTATTTTTGATGCATTACAAGACAATTTTTTTCTTTATCCCAGCAATAATACATCAACTTTATGTAGTCAGGCTACATTCCAGATCAGTTTGGGTTAACTATCTCAAGTCCTGTGCAAATAAATATATTCCATAGGATTTTTAAACATGCATATTAAATTTTAACAGGACAAGCTTTTAGTTTGTAGTGACCATTTTTAGATGGTGAAGTGAACAAACCTACCCCAGTGGATCCAGTGAAGGCGACTTTATCAACATCATCATGTGTTGCCAGCATTGATCCGAACGCTCCATTTCCAGTTACCACGTTGAAGACACCTGGATTATAGAAATTTGTCAGGAATTTAATAAAGGCTAATTGACTTAATCCTGATTTTTTAAAAGATATTCTTCAGTCGAGGGAGGAGGGGTGCTTAATAACACCTGACTAATTTTTCCTATGCATATACATGATTGTTGAAGGAAGAGTAAACCCAGGTTACATGAATAGCAGCAATCTTTTTGCATATATTCATATTCTCATAGGATTCGAACCTGCGAGCAGTGCAAAATCTTTCAATGAATGGGCTGATCGGGCACACTAATAATGCGCAACATATATCAAGCTTTGTGCACCCAGATTGGTTTACATACTGAATTTTTTTTCATTGGTATTGGAGAGGAAAGTCGAGTATACAGCTTAGGTAATCATGTTGGCATCGCAGGTTGAAGATCTCGGGTTCAAGCCCTGGCGAGTCCGGCTCGCTTATCCATGCCCACCACTCAACCCAGGGTGTAATAACTTGGGTAGGCTAAGCCGAACAGGAAAAGATCATATCTTTCCAGTAATTGTAACCCTGTCCGCCTATAAGTGGCCGCTTTTACAGGGCCTTGTACAGTGTGACCCACTCAAAGAAGTGGCTATAAGAAAAAAAAAAAATATGAAGAGCCTCTCATGCAGATACCAGTTCTGAAACGGGGTAAAGGTTTTTTTAACTTTTCATATTTCGCATTTTTCCTGCGCATGGAATTGGATGGTGGAGGAAGCCGTAAGCAGTACCAACTCATCCTGCTGATCAGAGATGCGTAGCTCGAAGCATATTCCCAACGCTTTTACCGGTTAAGCCAACCGAGCCCCCCAGAATCTACACTCTAAGCGGAACTGAACCGTCATGGTAAAGTGCAGTGAGTGGCATCTGTCTTGGGCAATGATAAGACCATCTACAGCGTCTTTGCATTCATCTAGCGCCTCTTACGACATGCAGGATATACAATAAGACTATTCTAAAGCCTGGGTATATATAAAGGGCTCAAAAGTGGCCTCATTACAATCAAGAGTGACCATAAATTTTCGAAAGACAACTAAAAGCCAAAATGACGTTTGAATATTTATAACTCATTAAACACAATCGTAACAATTGTAAATGGACTGATTAACATACCAGGAGGCAGCCCGGCTTCATGACAAATCTCTGCCAGTAGTAAAGCCGATAATCTCGTGAATGTTGCTGGTTTCAACACAACAGTGTTCCCCATTGCAAGCGCTGGACAGACCTGGAAATGGTAATAAGATTGCAGGTAGGAGTGTAAAGGCTGGCAGAATGTCAGCTAACTTTCTACACAGACACAAAGCACAAACAAGAAAATGGGTTCCATCAGAAGAAAATTTGACGAATGGGCAATATTTCATAATATATCTCTTGCTAGAAGATAAAAATGTCTCTTTTTAAGTGTTTGGTAGAAACAAACTGATAAAAAGGTTTAAAATCATCAACACTGCTATGAAGTAGCAGTGTTGATGTTTTTGAAGCTTTTTTGTCCGCCTGAAGAAAATGACATGGCATTTTTGATACCCCCCCCGAATAAAATATATGATTCATGATGCGTAATTCACAGTGATTACATTTTTGCAGTGATTTAAATTAGAATAGAATATCAATGTAAATTTCGGAAAATATAAGTAGTTTTTCTAATTTTAACGACTTCAGAAAGACAAGATGTATTTGTCTACTTGTATTTGCCTCCAGGATTTAGCGATACCATATATAGATCCCTCATGTGTCCTTATTTTCTACTATATGTTGAAAAAACAAGGTATAATCCCAACTGAATTAGTCGAATATATTGAATTAAACTTATATTTCATCAAAAAAAACATTGCAACACACAATTTAGTTTCTAATCGGTGATTACATTCGGTCAAGCATTGACTATAGCTGCATCGTATAGAGCTTCAACTGGCCATATTAAACAAACAGAAAGTTTACCCTACATGCTCTGTGAATGTTATACATAACAAGGAATGTGGAATCGCTATGCAAACATGCTATGAATACAGCCATGTAAAAGTGCCCTTAAATGAATGAGTTGTTTATATTGACTAAGTTATGAACACTGGTTGAAATTCGACCTACGCAATCTCTGAGGACAAATGGATAGCATTACTCAAACCTGGCCAGTTAGCTCAGTCGGTAAAAGCGTTTGGAATATGCTACGAGCTACGCATCACTAATGTTCTGGGTTCAAAACCCCTACAAAATGATTACATAGTTGCTGGACACCTCACCTCGACCAGCAATGGTCACGGTTTCCTTAACCAACCATGTACATGCACGGGGAATTTCTGTTAACGGTTACACAAAAACCTCATCCCGACTTGGAACTGGTATCTGCTCTATGAGGTCACAGTTCGCTATATGGTTAGGCCGTATTCTCGGCTTTCTTCTTCGCCTTATTCAGTATTATTAATTGGCTATTTCTTGTGTCGATATCATCGGTTATAACATTACAAGATTTCAGCGGTATTTTCTGCTATCAAGAACATGTTATTGAGTCGTTTTAAATAGACACCAGAGGCACGACCTAGTTAAAAAAAATCCTCATTCGTTGGTCTCTATCATCAATATAAACTGGGTAGAGACAAACAACTTATGACAAATACCAACACAAGAGTCACAGAATTTGGATTTCCTTTGGTGTTTCATAGCAGTGTTGATTAATTTAAAATCCTTGCATGGTTTATATTTGCAAATAGAGTTAAATAACAAAGTCCAATACCTTCCATGTTAAAAGCATCAATGGAAAATTCCAAGGCACGATCGCTCCAATCACACCTATGGAAAAAAATGATCACTAATTCAAACAGTAAATGAGTAAGGACAAGAACAGTATGATACGACAAACATATACAGAGGGAAACATCAAGACGGTCTGAAACCTTGAAAGATAATTTCATCAATTATTTTTATGTTTTGAATATTAATAATACCAGTTGGGAGTCGAGAGATTTTTGGAGTGACCCACACGATCAGTAATTCTATTCAGTAAATAAGAACTAGTCACAGATTGATTCAACAATTAACTATGTCTTTCATAGAAAATGTTTCTATCTGGAAATGAAGCCGGTTAAGTATTTCTAATTGAGAATCTTATTCTTTTTGGTATTATTAAAGAATGAAGTTCAATCAAGGTGCATGTGTTATTTGCTCTTAAAATGACCCTTTTTATATCGGAGTTGAGAGTAAGTACTTCAAGTAGTTATTGCCAAAACAGAATGTCTTTTGATCCAATCAAATCAAATTGATTGAATATTCTAATCAAATTAATCTAATAAAATAATCTAATCAAATCTAATAAATTTTGCGAATACAATAATATTTAGCTACATATTTTTTTGAAAATATACATTTTAGGTTCCAATGACTTCAAATCACTGGAGAAATGAAATAAATAATTTACGATTTTGTGAATCACAAAATGAATTGGATTATTTTTCTTTATTAAAATTCACCCCGAGCATGGTCGGAACAACGAACGCCACTTAAAAGCAGAGAGCTACAAAAAGATGTAAAAAGAGCTACTAGCCAGCAAGCAACCGCACTTTTACCATTTACTGCTTCTTTGCTTCCTTTTAGTCGCCTCTTACGACATGCAGAAAATACGTTAGGACAATACTAAAGCCCGTACCCTCGATAGGCCTAGTTCAGTACGAGTGTTAAAAACAGGGTTCTCGGGTCAAAGTCAAACACTTGCCACACAATGCCTGCAGGCATTCTAATCATGAATTTTCCATAGATTTAATTCTTACCAACAGCTTTCCATCCGCTCATTTCTGATTCCATGAGTTGTGCCCAACCAGCATGATGATAAAAATGCCGAGCAACAAGAGGTATATCACAATCCCTCGTCTCTCTGATTGATTTCCCATTGTCTAATGATTCCATGACTGCAATCAAACGATGATGCTTTTGTACATTCCTTGCAATTGCATATAAATGCCTGTGAAAAAAAAAATATTCCAATTGGAAATCTCAGCTGAGAACGGATTTCAATTACAGATATAAAATATCTATATATATATATCATGAGTTGCTTGCTGGGAATACAGCTAAGATAAATAGCGAACCCAGAACTTTCCAAGTCAGGGTTAAAGTTTTTGATTCAAAGCCAGTTATAGATTTATCCTGTGCATTAACAAGCAAGCAAGCCGTAACCATCTGATACGTCAACCACTGTGCCCCGGAGATGTTTCCAGCGTTCCGCTCACATATATTCATCCCGCTCAAAATTCGACACAGGATATTAGAGATGCGTATCCCAGAGCGTATTTCCAGCGCTTTCTGATTGAGCTGAGCTGTGCCAAGGAATTTTGTATGGGAATGTGTCATCAAAAAATATGGGCGAAACCAGAGCTTTGTGTTGTTTAAAAATTAAAATTTGATACAATCTAAAACAAAAAAGCATCTTAAAATACCTTGCTCTGACATGAGGCTCCAATTGACTCCATGATTTGAAAGCTTCTCTTGCACAACCAACAGCATAATCAGCATCTTCTTGAACTCCCTATTATTATTAGAAGTATTTTAAAAGAGAAACTTTCAATGGAGTGGAACACTAGGGTTCTGCGAAAGATCCGAGAGTCTTATGCAAGATCAATGCCTCTTAAATACCACACACTGGTAAAAGCTAAAATCAATAAATTATAATGATGATAATAGTGTTAATAAGGTTATTTTCTTTCGATTTTATCCATATTCTTCCTCCGTCTGAGCAATAGCGCCCATTATGCCAGACCATTATATACGGTAATATAATTGTATATACAAAATAGCCCATTCGCCAACAAGTGGCCACTCGTATAATATCACCATTATCTATACCCAAACTAGTACCTGTATAGTGGAAGCAAGTTTCTGGCCAGTTGCCGGACTACAAGTATCGTACGTTTTTCTTCCTTCCGGTTTGTACCATTCACCATTGATGAAATGTCCAAGATCATTATCATGTTGTGCTAGCCAGGCCTGTGAGGAATTGAATATGTACAGATTATAATAATAGTGGTTCAAAAAAAAATAATAAGGATAGGATTAGATTTTATGGCAAATGATGGCATAGGTATATGACAAGTCTCGACATCTCGTCAGTAATTTTTGCTCTTGAGAGAGGTGGGCGGCATTAGGTATATTTCATACCTGCATACCACTGCCAAAATGCCGGTATTACCGGAACGCCAAGCCATTTTTTGATATCAAAAACCGTGCTATTGTGCCGTTTTTAAAGAGTTACATGAGGTGTGGCTTAAAGTATCCGGCATAATATGTATAATCAGTAATCACCCCCACAACATTGGAACCTACACAAGATTATGATGACCAAAGATGGGAAGCTTAAAATGCCTGAAAGTGCCTAGCTACAAGGGATGAGAGGATGTGGCCAAATAGATTAGTATTTTACTTTCATCTGCTCATGGTTTGAAAAGTCAGTATCCAAAACAACACCTAAGAAAAATTGAAAACACAAATGAAGAAATCCATAGCAGTGAAGACATCCAGTCAGGTATCCAAAAAGGGAGCGGTACCGGTTCGATACATCAATGATCCAAGGGCTACGTGACAAAACATGTTCAAACAAAAATTACTTACTCTGTCTCTCCGACTGTTAATACCCTTAATCGTGAAGCCGCTTCCACTACATTACACATACAAAATATTTCAAATCTGGTATTACCTTGGCTACATTATCCGCCTCTGGAGCAGGTCCATATTCCATGCTGTTGAATAATTCCTTCACTGAATTTCCAGCTTTTACAGACGCAGCCATTTTGCAGAGAGCCCACGAGTTTTGCAAAGCATTTGTTGTGATTGCATACGATATGACGAGCACTTTAGCTGCAAGATGGCGCTATTGAACAAGTCGAAATCTGGTGGTAAAGTGCAGGGATTAGCCCACCCAGCTACATGGCTCGGTCGGTTAGGCGCGATGACCGTTTCGCCACCGAGCGTGCCCTTCAGCAGGGCAATCCTCGTGTAGCTGTAACATAAAACGATAGACAGTCATCAGGAAGTTCCGTGTCTAACGGTTGTTGGGTAAAAGTCCCGGTAGTTTCACGGGCAGGCCATATCCTGTAATTCAAAAAGTTTGGGATTGAACCCCTTCGGCACACATCGATCCCCATTCCCGGATAAGCTCGCGGATAACAATAATGCAAAAAATGACAAAGAAGAAAAGCTGTAACACGGAATAAATACACATGTTGATATTTATTTCGATTTCCCCTCCTCCTAAAAACTGCAGCGTACCCATTTTCATATTCATTCACTTTTAAATCGAAACCAGGAACACATCATTACCAATTGAAAGCCAAATTTCTCAATATATAGCACAAAACTTTAAAATTTGGGAAAAATTTCAACGATGGCGACTTCTAACTTTTACAAAACTTTCTTGCATCACCCCGAATCACCAAAATACATATTCAATCGCCCACACCAAGACGCCAGTCAAAACTGGCTAGAACGTTACTGCTAGGCTATTACTTAATTAAGTAAGTAAATCTCACATTTGTGTATGTATGTATCTTTATTCGCCTCGTAATAATCAATGTAAAATTTAACAATACAGAAGAATGAAAGTCAGGATAGTTGCACAAGGCCCTGTCGACCTTAAACACTGGTGTGCGGCAAAAACCCTTGAATTAAAACGAAAATATATATAAAAAAGATGATATGAAAAAAAGAAGCAGCAAACTTACAAGAACACAGCATGAAAAATTATACAGGTATACACAGATAATACAATATATATATACATTTAAACTATTTGCATCAAATTAGGCTACCTACATATAATGAGTTGGAAAAAAAAATACAGTGAGGTAGGCATGGAGGCAGGCTCTATTAAAATTGTTATTGAGTCTGAGTGACCCAAATGCCGATTTACCTAGTTAATATTCTAAGGAGAAAATTTTCATGCTACATCGGTCGTACAAATTCTTTTGTTTTAAGGCGAGGGTAGATTTGTGTGCAACAGAATGCTAAATTTGAAATGGAAGTCTTCATATTCTCCAGACATGAGCCAAAGATGGACCACATCTCAACAGAGCAATCCATACGTGGCGCATTTGACAAGTGATGTGACTATGGGTGGATTTGGGCCGGAATTCTAAGGGACTGGTTATAAAAAAACATGAAACCTAAAACGGTACTTAAAGAGTTTGAAATAGAATATACAAACTCCTGACTGTAAAGACCTATCATAAATGGGGTTTCCTGTTTTTAGTAGTTTTGGTCTGTTTTTTTTAAGTTAATGAATGTGTATATTAGAGCTTCGAAAGAGCCAAATTGAAAATTAAATTATGCTGCTGTAAATACCCGGTAGAACGAAACCATGGAAGGTCTAGCCAGTCAAGAGGTTGTACGGGTAGATTAAGGAAAAAAAGGAAAAGAAATTAATTAAATACTGATGCAAGTTATTCAACAACTCGACTTCGTGTCAATATGATATGCTAAGAATGACAGACATAATACCCCAGTCACAAGTTTAATTTTGTCAAGCATGTGCCACAGACGGGCCGGCCTCGTGGCGAGATCCATCAGGGACTCATATTTAACAAACAATGTTTTGCCAACAGCAATCATGAGTAGCGCTGGGTAAAACCGAACCATTTGGCATTCGAATCTGATTCGAATACTTTTTTTCGAATCGAATCGAATCACTACTTTCATGTAAATAACAATTATCACATTTTAGTATAACAACTTGTCATGATCTTGGCTATCAAATAATTGATAGTTTCTAGTGTTTTTTTCAATTCAAACTACAGTGTCTAAGAGCAACAATTTTCATATTTTAACGGCAACATGCATTTTTTTTGGACAAATTGATAGGATTTTGTCGTAAAAATGAAAATTCTAGTTTTTTAACAAGTTTTTGTTCCTATGAACGATTCGGATCACCGAATCGAATTGCTCAGCTCTACCTTTGTGACAAGCCGCCCTACCACGCGTAGTCCAGCTTTCATCGGTTTCATTTGAATCCGCAGCCATTGATTCTTTGGGTGGATCGTGTTAAGTATGAGCCACAGATGGGCTGTGAGCGCAGGTGTGTTAATTGAGAAGTCAAGGCAGCGATATTTCTTCCAGAATCTCTAAGCTTTGGAATTCTTTGTTGTCTCACTGCTTTTCTGATTTATTGTTTTTGTTTAAACGAATATTTTCACCAGATTACAGAACACCCGACAGAAATGCTGCAAAAATTATGAAGTCAAACCATTTTAGGGATGCAACATCTCACTGTGTCACCGGTTCAGTTATCCAGGCGTTCTATAGTGAGTATTTCAGGTATAGAATTGAGTGTTCCAGAGGGAGGTGTTTGCCCATAACGTTAGCAGCAACGCTCTGTCAATGTAGCAAACACCGAGTGTCTTCACTACTATAAGGGATTAAATAAATAAGCCAAAAAGCAAAAATATTTTGTGGGCGACTTCCTCATATTTTCCGATTATCCGATAACTTTCTGAAGTGTGATATGGTCAGGGTTAATTCGGCTTTAGGTGTTCGGATAGCTCAGTCGGTAAAGCGTTTGGAAATACACTTCGAGTTCCGCATCTCTAACGCCCTGGGTCTGAATCCCGTGAAGAATGATTGTATGCGAAAGGTCGGCTGGACGCTTCGCCAGTGCACTGTGGTTCACGTAAACGCTGCTCAAGGCTTCCTCCGCCAACCATGTCCATGGACAGAAAAAATGAGTAAAATGTTAAGCCAAAACCTTCACCTCTATTTGTAACTGCACGCGAGGTCTTGGTTCGCCATAAGATTACGCGGTATTCTCGACTTTCCTCTCCCGCAGGATAAAAACGAAATCCTTTCCTTCCTCTACCACACATGCCGATACAAAGAAAAAATTAGTAAAATGTTAAGCCAGAACACTTCACCCTTGGTACTTACTTAGAATGTTAAGCCAAAAACCTACATTCTCGTCTCTGCACGAGAGGTCGTGGTTCGACACATGCATTAAGCTGCATTCCCGGCTTTCCTCTACCGCAGGATTAAAATGGTACCCTATCCTAAAGACCGCAAGCGACTCGGACGTCCTTTTTAGACGGCTATGCAGCTATGTTCGCAAAAACAATTTAGTTAATTTATTTTTAATCAGTACTTTTTTGTTTATTAGCAAAGCTACCAAAAGTAACAAATGTAAAAACAATCACAATGATATTAATTAACATGAGTTACAAAAAAAAAAAAATTGTGTCAAAAATTGTCGATTATGATACAATATTCGTTTGCTTATACTGGACATGATAACCACTAAATTATTGTACGGTCAACAGTGTCAGCGTCTACCCATGGATGCTGTTTCAGGCTATTAGGTATGTATGTATTTTTATTCGTCTCAAAATAGATACATCATCAACATACGATCATAGGAGGTCACATTATGACTACGAGACAGGCCACAAGACCTATTTAGGTTAAAACACAAAACACAGAGTGCGACGCAAGCCTTCTACCTGCTTAAAACAAAGAGAAATTAAATTGAATTTACAAATATACCATAACATATACAAACAAAAATAACAAAGGTATTAAAATTAATTAACATAAAAATGTCAACACAATACAACAAATTACAATAGTAATGGTCTAATAATAACTTGGGAGCCTAGCGTTGCTTTCATGAAAGTGTTGTCACATTGTAATCAGCGGCTTAAAATGAGAATAAACAACTGCGCATAATCCACACATGCGTAACACTCTGGTGAAAGAAAACGGGTAAGCGATGGTGAGAACAGGACGAATCAGGTTTCAATGCTTCGTGACAGAGAGTCGCTTAAAAGACAACGTACAAACGTTCAGCGTCTTTCCGAGCAACCGCACGGTCCAGTGTGAAATATTGCGACAAAAATCTAGCATTTGTGGTGACTGAACTTTTAGAAAATTCCGTACGTCTCCAATCAAATCCCTGTGACTGCCACCAACTTTTAATGGGACTCCTTCTATTTGTGATATTCTATTCTCATGCGTAATCACATGTGCCATCGTAAATTATTTTCTCCGATTCTAGCGCTATTGTCCAAATGTAGATATCCGTGAGTCGTGACACATAAGGTTGTCCAAGTTGACGGCTTAAACAGTATTCTGTGATTTGTGTTTGCTTTCTTTTCATGTGGTGAGCGATCGCATATTCTTAGATTACGTTTTGAACTTTTTTATGAGTTTTGAGGAATCTCTGATATTTGTTTTGTATGTTTGATTTCGTTTCGTTATGTTTTGTTTAGAAGTTTCAAAATAAACTATGGCTCTGAAGCCTGCACGCCAAATGATCTGATGTACATGCTATATCACCTCAAGAAAAGTGCACACAGACAATTCCGCTTTTTGGCTGAAGATCAGTTGGATATTTTTGAGACCTGGAAAGATTTCATACTGATAAACAGTTGTTTATACACGTAACATCTAAACTGTAACTTTCAGCTTGGCCGGCTGGGATCGTTGCAATTTAGCTATTTGAAGTAGACTTCAATAGGATTTGACATCGGCAATTGGATCCACTTGTCTTTGTGAACGAACATTCTGGTACATAAAATTTATTCTTAATTCGCATCGCAGCCGGCTCGCGAAATGTCATTCGGAAGCACAAGTTCAACTGGAACTGTCAAAATATAGCCCCAACCCACTGACGCGATCGATCAGTAACTCATACTTAACAGAAGATATTTTTACAAAAAATTTACGATCGAGCAACACTTTGGAGATGAGCGACAAAAACAAGGACAAGGATCTCATTGAAAGTTAATCTTGCGAATGTATTCGACCTTATTCAATAAGATTTATAAAAATTTATGTTTTCTTGGTACAAAGTCACGAACTAGGATTCAAGATACGATTTCATTTTTAGAGGGAAAGGCGAGAACACGGTTTAACCATTCGGTGAACCACAACCACGTTTAGACTCTTCGCATCCCATACGCAATACATGCTTCTGCACGTTGCGTTTTATTCAAATTTATTTTATGTCACCCTTGCGTTTTATGCAGCGCAATACATTGCTCTGAGTGTTAGTTTTGTTGCGTGCGTCTATGCTTTATAGGTAAATGAATACTCAAAACAAGGGAGACTCGAAAATGACGATAGCCGCTATAGCAGAGCTCTGCATTTTCGTCTTCCATGTCGTCCACATGACCCTCGCTCGAGGTGTCATAGTAACTCCGAGTAACTCCTGATATAGTTAACAATCTCAAATGCTGATGACTTTTTCCCGTTCCAAACGTAGTATAAGAAAGAAATATGGAAGAGCAGTTTCCACCACCGTGAATCTGAACCGGGACATATTTGATAAAATAGCTGGCTGGTGTATTCTGAGTAAATCCTTAGATACTTTATCTTCAACATGTTTTTCCCATCTATGGATATTCTCTCTGGTAAAGCGATATAGTAGTTTCCATCAATTAACATTCGCGATGGCCAATCGTTTTTAACGATGTGTCATTCTCAAAATGATTTTTTTATACGAGCAAGTGCGTCGTCTAAACCAAAATCCAAAAAACAAAATCTACACGGAAACAACGATTACAACGAAAAAATGAAAAATCTTTTAGTCAAATTTCATGAAGATGGAATCGCATCGTCGAACATTTCAAGCGCAACCACAGAAAACATTCGGAACAGTGGATACGATTTTGTTCATATTAGGATATCTATATTATTTCGACCTATTAACAACCATCAAGTGCCTCATGGAATATGCAATTTGCGGCGATTACTGCAGGAGATAGCATTATTCGCAAGAATCACTGTAACCAGTGGCGAAAAGGCGTAGATTTCGCATCCCTGGTGACATAGAAATACTCATGTGTTGTGACAAATCCGCATCCCTGGTGACACGAGGTTACCAACCCTTCTCGACGCAGATGTCTCTTCTGTATGTGCTACTGCGAATATTTGTAAATACAATTTGGGAACTTCATCCAACTTCTGTTGAAAATAATTTTCGAATATCTACATTATTTTTATATTTTTGAGCATGAGCCAATGATGGACCGCGCCTTATAGGCGCGATCCATCAGTGACCAATGCTTTTTCGTTTTGATAGAAGACTTAACTCAGCAAATTCTTGCTCTCTTTTTCTCTCTGTGTGAATAGAATGTATAAAATAATTTACTGTCATAATCTATCTATAAATAACATTATATTATTATTATTACTCTAAAAGTTTTCGTCCCTTTTGCTGAACCTATTATCGACTTTTTTTTCGTCTTTTTTCGTTATTAGTGAATCGGGCATTCCCAATCTGAGAATTTATTATCGACTGTGAAAGTCCGGGATATTTTCAGTTAAAACCTATTTTGTTTCGAAATAATTTTATAATTTCAAATTTGAGATGAAAAAGTGAAAATATTAGCAAATTGATTCGCATAATGAAGTTCCAGATTTTTCCATATATGTAATTGATTCATAATTTTGTTATCCATATCTCTATAAATTTATAAAAAATCTTTGATCTATAATTAGGGATGCCACTTTTAGTTTAAGATTCGAATCTGTTTTAAAACTAGTCTAGTTTGGAAGACCTAGACGGTGCAATCCATCAGTGACTCATACTTAACAGAACATATTTTCTGTTACGAAATAAATAAAATCAGCCGATTTATAAGATTCTAATTAATAAAATGATCATAAGATTCAAGATTGGATTTAAATATAAAAGCTTCTCAAAGTGGCGCCCTTTCTATGACATCTCCATAATTCTGATGAGACTTGCATTTTGAACTGTATGGAATGCGACCAGCATTCTTTTTTCTATGCATGTGTTATTATTTTATCTGTTGCGTTATTGAGGGAACTGATTCCACTTATTTGCCACTTAGAAGCTGAATATGTAGTTCCAATTGGAGCCAGACCATTTCCGATTTTTCACAGGCTATACCAATTACCAGATACTAGCCGATATGAGGACATATTTGACTAGGGCTGGGCAAAACCGAATCACTTGAGATTCGAATCTGATTCAAATAATTTTTTCTGAATCGGATCGAACCACTAGTTCTTTATAAATACCAAATATCTTATTTTTACTAATATACCCTGTCCCCATTGTGGAAATAAAAAAATATATTGTTCTTAGTGTATTTTTAATCCACAATAAGAGCAACAATTTTTATATTTCAACGACGAAATATCATCGAAATATTTCATTTAAAAAGGCCTTTGTTCCTATGTGCGATTCACTGTTGATTCGAATAAATTGTGCTTCGAATCATCGAAACGAATGACCAGCCCTAATTTCGACAACAGATAATATCGACCTGCAATCTCCAAAACAAATATAATTAGAGTGAGACAATAAGATAAAATATTTAATTAATTGGAAAAAGGATTATTTTGGTAGAAATTGTGCCCGGATTTAAGTTATTTAGATCAACGGATGATATTAATTTTCCAATATTCGCTTATATGTCAGTAGGGTGAAAAATATGGCCGATATGTTGGTTGGTCTGCCTCTAATTGGGAGATATTTTTTTAAACCATGGCATTTGATACCTGTTCGCTCAGTGAGTGATACGGACAGCTCACCCTGTGGTTATGATCTGGGGCAATGGATTGATTCTCTTGATTCCTTCAACAATCTTGAAAACCACCTAAAAATAAGCGTTTCCCTATATGCGAAATGGCATTCTTTTAAAACTATGTAGCAATACTTACAACTCTTTTCCCACTGAGCATATTATATTGTTGACTTTACATTGCTGGTGGCTAGCCAGTTACAAACCATTTCAAATAAACGAATGCTGGTGTACCAGATATTATTTTGTTAAGCATGAGCCACAAATGAACCGCGCCTTTTCAGTGCGATCCATCAGTGGCTCATACTTGACAAAATATATAACAATTTCACAAGCTTCATTTTGACAAAAATCGAGCAAAATCAAATCTTGCTATAGTGACCTTGATAGTCAATTCAAACACGCGAATAAATAAACTACATAAAGGAGCACCAACAGTTTCTCGAGTAAAGATGTTGACTAAAAATAAATATTCTGTTTCAATATTTTTCATGCACCTTCTGCGCGTGCTATTGTTTTCTATCATTATAAACCAGCTACAAATTTGGTTTTGCGGTTGCTGCAGTAGGAAAACCCAAAGAAAAGTGCGACTATCGGAAAAATTCGTCAAGTCTGAATCACAGATGGGACACGTTTCACCTGAGGCTCACGCTTAACCAAATAGAATTCATCTTTGGGACAGTGGACAGCTGCGATGTTTCAAATACACCCTAATGCTGGACTAAGATCGGATTTCTTTTCGAAAGATAATTTTGGCTATTTTATGACTCATGACTCTAATTGTATCTACCCTTTATGGTGGTTCGGCATACCCAACTAAAGGCGAGTTCGTGATGATTTTTGAAAAATATTTTTGCTTGGACTTGAGATGTTCGTCCATGGTCCATGGATTCTGTGTCTTGTTTTTGAAAGTGGAGACATCTACGGGCCATGTATGATTGGTATTTTTGTTATATTTCTGCAAAATCTGTTTTATTTGTTTCTCAATTTAGTCGTGCAATAGAAATATGAAAAAATACGAATTTCTGAGTTGTCTTTTATATGGTGGAGTTGTCATCAGAATGGATAAAATAGGCAAAATCGAATTTCATCTTATCGTTCGCATTTATTGTTCATCGAAACTTCGAAATATTCGTTGTTTGTCGCCTGTGCATATGACCAGAATTCGATCAACAAAACTCTGTACAGCAAATGAGTGCGATATATTTTATGTAACAAGTAGCTTCTGAAAGAAAATTTTGCAACATAAAGAGTGACGCGGACGTCATAGTTTGTTAATGAGTCGTTCAAGTCAGCTCACCTCTCCCCGATATCCCTAACTCACCTCACGACACACAAATAAAATCAGCCGATTTATAGGATTCTTATTACTTGAATGATCATAAAATTCGATGTTGGATTTGAATATAAAAGTTTGATAATAGAAGTCTATAGTTTTTCTTGAGTCGATACGTAATGTGGTCCAACTCAATGATGACGTCATCATGACGTAATAGGCGAGCAGTGGACGTGTGTCGAATTGTAGTTGCATAGTTTCGCTGTACATCAAAAGTGGGTGCGATATTGAACATTCGTTCCCTACTCACAGATGTATTATTTCTGTAATAAACACGGTTCGATCTTTGCCGATCAGTGTTGCCAGATATTGGATGATTTCCATGGATATCCGATGTCGGTGGAATAGATAGTGAACGTATTTGGTCATCATTGAATGTTTGAACCATGATGACGTGATACGATTAATCCTTTGAAGAATAACAGTGACTTTCATGTGATATTTTATTTAGTTTGCAAATTTATTTACTATTGTTGTCTTCTGCGCAATACAAAGTACATCACAGATAAATTAATATAACGGTTGGAATAGAGTGGTGATTTCCAACCTTTTTTTTTATTTAGGAATCCTCCCATTCAATCCCAAACTGGTTTTAAATATTTTGCGTCCTCCGCGAACTATTTCTTTTGTAAACAAGAAAATTTAAATCAATTTTACAATATAACGTTTATCTGCAATAATGCGATTTAGCCTCCCCCTCACATAATTAAGCTAGTGATGGCCGTTAGACTGGAGTTTAAAGTGATACCCGTAGTTGCTGCTCTCGCTTACGTGAACCGGACATAAGTGTAAGTAAGTATTTATTGCTGACAATTTCGAGACAAGACCTTAACCCAGTCAGAGATACCTATTCTATCAAACAAGATCCACATATAAACCCCGCTTAGACAGAGCGATTCATTAGCGACTCGTGTGTTTTGATAGTGTTTCTGCAACGAAATCACTGGATTTTGACAGTAATTTTACTTGGCGGTGTTGAGATAAATTCAAAAGTTACTCCTTTGAAAAAATATGGATTGTTTATGGAACGTATCACGAAGATGCGGTCCATCAGCATCCCCCAATTTTTACATAAATCTCAATGACACGGCGTCTTATGAACTTTGGGAATATGCAATTACTGTGAACGAGCGTTTTTCGATGAATTAGTAATTTATCTATGGGCCAAGCTTGGAACTGATATGACATTAACTTATACATACACTCGACATATGGCCCAAGTTTGACTGATACCTTCAATAGTTGAGCGTTTTTCGATTAATTTGTAATTTATCTATGGGCCATGCTTGGAACTGATATGATACTAACTTATAACTATACTTGACATATGCCCCAAGTTTGACAGGGATACCTTCAATAGTTAAACTATAATCGACATTCAGTCCAAGTTTGACCAAGATACCTTCAACAGTTAACCGTTTTTCAATAAATCGGTAATTTATCAATGGGCCATGTTGGGAGCAGACAAGACAACACTAAATCTCGAATCTACTAATTTTTTCTGAGACTCGGTCCAAGTTTGATCAGTGTACCATTTAATGTTTTTTAGTAAACGGCAATGCTTGGTTCTTACATATCTATGGACATTCATGGAACTGACTCCATTTTATCAAACTTTCATCTGCTACTCATACCTGATACTCCGTCCAAGTACTTTCACCATCATGAAAGTACAAGATACTTTCATAGTTCACGAGGAGAAGCGAAGGAGAAGAATTTCTAGGAAGGAGAAGAACTTCGTTTAAGCTTCGATATTTCAAATTCACCCTAATATTGGACTGAGGTCATTTCTCTTTTCCGGAAAATAATTCTGGCCATTTTACGACATGACTACTTATATCCACCCTTTATGGTGGTTTAGCATACCCAGCAGAAGGCGAGTTTGTGATGATTTTTGAAAATTATTTTTGCTTGGACTTAAGATGTTCGTTCATGGTCCATAGATCCTGTCTAGTTTTTTCTTAAAGTGGAGACATCTACGGCCCATGTATGATTGGCATTTTTTGTTATATTTCTGCAAAATCTGTTTTATTTGTTTCTCAGTTTAGTCGTGCAATAGAAATATGAAAAAATACGAATTTCTGAGTTGTCTTTTATATGGTGGAGTTGCCATCAGAATGCATAAAACAGGTAAAATCGAATTTTGTCTTATCGTTCGCAATTATTGTTCATCGAAACTTCGAAATATTCGTTTTCTAGAAAATTTTGCAACCTAAAGAGTGACGCAGATGTCATAGTTTGTTAATAAGTCGTTCAAGTCAGCCCACCTCTCCCCGACAAGGGTGCGGTACGAAATTTTTATCGTACTTCGAACCAGCTAAATAATTTCGTACCGAACTTTGTACCGTACCTTTCGAAAATTTTCCGTACCGTACGATATTATTTTTTTCGTACATCGTACCGAACTTCGTACCGGTACGAAATTGAGTTCGATTAACATTTTTCATTTATCGTACTAGTACGAAAACAGGTACGATTCGCTGGGCAGCAATTTCGTACCGTACCAACTACCATTGACTAAATCAGCTTTATTTGTAAGATCTGGCCACCGCAAGAAACGTCATCAATCGCTTACATCAAAGTGATGCAGTTTTATGCTATCTGGTTTAAAATCCAGCACAGTAAAACATGGGCATAACTAAGCATATGTGACCCCAATATCATTGTTCAATATCATTGCGCATAATATGAGAATGGTAGACCGGTGGTGATAAATAGTGGTAGGATGAGCACTATTTGATAAACAATATTTAGCTTAGCATATTAGCATGCATTTGTTCGTAATTAGAAATTTCCATTTGTCAAAAGAATGTTTGTTGTGCACCACACATGGGTTTCGTGCGGTCTCATTCGAAGGCATGGTTATAAGAACATTATCATTGTGCATTTTTACATCTGCTATTTCTGGCGCGATCTACGTTCTCTTCACATTACTGAATAATGCTATTCATTTTTTAATACCAGATAATAATATCTCAAACAGCCTAAATATATCTTTATATTCTGATGTTTCTGCTCTGATAATATACTTCTGCGTGTCAGAGTACAAAACGTAATAGC
The DNA here is from genome assembly GCA_963675895.2 of Styela plicata. Lineage (NCBI taxonomy): Eukaryota > Metazoa > Chordata > Ascidiacea > Stolidobranchia > Styelidae > Styela > Styela plicata. Next base: position 141,354 of record CAVMBJ020000014.1, read on the forward strand.
GGTGGTTACTTGTTAACTTAGTTGCATAATTGGTCAGGAGGAAAGAGTTTTTAATTTAATTTTCATAAAATGTTTCGCGCGTCTGCGTTGCGCAATATTTTTTCCTGATTAATTTTGTATATTTCGTAGCATTTAGCTTTTAAAGTGAAAATTTTTATTCAATTTTTACAAAAATTTCAGCAGACTTCCGGCGCTCAGGTACATTTTCCTGTCTGGTAATGTTTATTTCACTCTTAAAGCATATATTTTTGTTTCGTTCTCAATGATATTTTGCGCGCCTCCGGCACCCTAATCTTTTTGTAAATTTGAAACCCTATGTTTGCATGTTGAAAAAAATGTGCCCCCTCCTAAATTTTTTTCTGGATCTGCCACTGTAGTTGGTATATTCGGGCAGTGGTTCCTAAGCCATTGTGAATTTTAAATAAAAACCGATCGAAGCACATCGGAGATGCTAGCGATATATTCAGAAACTACACCGCGATTTTTAGTATTATGAATGCTGCTTATCTTGTCGATTTTAATTAGGCTATCACAACTTTCGTTATTACAGAAAAATGCACTCAGATTAAGACGTCATAAATCAGCGGCATATATGTATTTCCACGCAATCACAAATTTTTATGCCACTGCAGTAAAACCTATATATGACATAGCTCATCTATTCAGCTCAAGTGAATCAGTTGCATTTTTATTACCATGCCTGCGCCGCTTTAAATCATTTTAAAATTGCGCTTTAGTTAGAAATTCTTTGATAGACGCAATTTATATTATCACCCGTTATGAACCGTTATGAAACGGCATAGATGTTGAATGAAATCATTTTTTTGAATTAATTTGAGAAGGATAACGTGTAATGCGAAGGTACGAAAAATAGTACGGTACGGTACGAAATAAATACCGAACTTCGTACCGTACCAAGTACGAAAATTGAAAAATGGATCGTACCGTACTATCGTACCGGAAAATTCAATCGTATACCGTACCGTACTACCAGCCTTGCTCCCCGATATCCCCAACTCACCTCACGACACCTTCCTATCCTAGCTCTCCCCTAGAACTGACCTTACTACACTCATACCACATTGTACTTATACCTCCCCCAAAACAAACATACTTAACTTAGTCTCAATCTTTGAGCGTTTCGAAAATACTAACACCTCCCCACCTCCCCACCTTCCTACCTTCCTACCTGCCTACCTCCCTACCTCCCTACCTCCCTACCTCCCTACCTCCCTACCTCCCTACCTCCCTACCTCCCTACCTCCCCACCTCCCCACCTTCCTACCTTCCTACCTTCCTACCTTCCTACCTGCCTACCTCCCTACCTCCCCACCTTCCTACCTTCCTACCTGCCTACCTCCCCACCTTCCTACCTCCCTACCTCCCTACCTCCCTACCTCCCCACCTCCCCACCTCCCCCACCTCCCCACCTTCCTACCTTCCTACCTGCCTACCTCCCTACCTCCCCACCTTCCCACCTTCCCACCTGCCTACCTCCCTACTTCCCTACCTCCCCACCTCCCCACCTCCCCCCACCTCCCCACCTCCCCACCTTCCTTCCATGAACGTTTGATAAAATAGAGTCAGTTCCATGAATGGTCCATAGATACGTAAAAAACAAGTATTGCCGTTTACTAAAAAACTGTAAATGGTACACTGATCAAACTTGGACCGAGTCTCAGAAAAAAATTAGTAGATTCGAGATTAAGTGTTGTCTTGTCTGCTCCCAGCATGCCCCATAGATAAATTACCGATTTATTGAAAAACGGTTAATTGTTGAAGGTCAAACTTGGACTGAATGTCGATTATAGTTTAAAGATATGGTCACATCTGTTCCAAGCATAGCACATAGATAAATCACTAATTCATCGAAAACAGCTTAACTGTTGAAGGTATCCAGGTCAAACTTGGGCCATATGTCAAGTATAGGTATAAGTTAGTGTCTTATCAGTCCCAAGCCTGGCACATAGATAAATTACTAATTTATCAAAAAACGCTTAACTATTGAAGGTATCCCGGTCAAACTTGGGCCATATGTCAAGTATAGGTATAAGTTAGTGTCATATCAGTTCCAAGCATGACCCATAGATAAATTACTAATTAATCGAAAAAAGCTTAACTATTGAAAGTATCTCAGTCACACTTGGGCCATATGTCGAGTATATGTATAAGTTAATGTCATATAAGTTCCAAGTTTGGCCCATAGATAAATTACTAATTCATCGAAAAACGGTCGTTCACAGTAAGTGCATATTCCCAAAGTTCATAAGACGCCGTGTCATTGAGATTTATGTAAAAATTAAGGGATGCTGATGGACCGCACCTTCGTGATACGTTCCATAAACATCCCAAACTTTTTCCAAAGAAGTAAATTTCGAATTTATCTCAACACCGCCAAGAAAAATTACTGTCAAAATCCAGTGATTTCCTTGCAGAAACACTATCAAAACACACGAGTCGCTAATGAATCGCTCTGTCTAAGCGGGGTTTATATGTGGATCTTGTTTGATAGAATATGTATCTCTGACTTGATTAAGGTTTTGTCTCAAAATTGTCAGCAATAAATACTTACTTACACTTATGTCCGGTTCACGTAAGCGAGAGCAGCAACTACGGGTATCACTTTAAAACTCCAGTCTAACGGCCGTCACTAGCTTAATTATGTGAGGGGGGGGGGAGGCTAAATCGCATTATTGCAGATAAACGTTATATTGTAAAATTGATTTAAATTTTCTTGTTTACAAAAGAAATTGTTCGCGGAGGACGCAAAATATTTAAAACCAGTTTGGGATTGAATGGGAGGATTCCTAAATAAAAAAAGGTTGGAAATCACCACTCTATTCCAAATGTTATAACTATTAATTTATATGTGATGTACTTTGTATTGCGCAGAAGACAACAATAGTAAATAAATTTGCAAACTAAATAAAATATCACATGAAAGTCGCTGTTATTCTTCAAAGGATTAATCGTATCACGTCATCATGGTTCAAACATTCAATGATGACCAAATACGTTCACTATCTATTCCACCGACATCGGATATCCAAGGAAATCATCCAATATCTGGCAACACTGATCGGCAAAGATCGAACCGTGTTTATTACAGAAATAATGCATCAGTGAGCAGGGAACGAATGTTTAATATCGCACCCACTTCTGATGTACAGCGAAACTATGCAACTACAATTCAACACACGTCCATTGCTCGCCTATTACGTCATGATGACGTCATCATTGAGTTGGACCACATTACGTATCGACTCAAGAAAAACTATAGACTTCTATTATCAAACTTTTATATTCAAATCCAACATTGAATTTTATGATCATTCAAGTAATAAGAATTCTATAAATCGGCTGATTTTATTTGTGTGTCGTGAGGTGAGTTAGGGATATCGGGGAGAGGTGAGCAGACTTGAACGACTCATTAACAAACTATGACGTCCGCGTCACTCTTTATGTTGCAAAATTTTCTTTCAGAAGCTACTTGCTACATAAAATATATCGCACTCATTTGCTGTACAGAGTTTTGTTGATCGAATTCTGGTCATATGCACAGGCGACAAACAACGAATATTTCGAAGTTTCGATGAACAATAATTGCGAACGATAAGATGAAATTCGATTTTGCCTATTTTATCCATTCTGATGACAACTCCACCATATAAAAGACAACTCAGAAATTTCGTATTTTTTCATATTTCTATTGCACGACTAAATTGAGAAACAAATAAAACAGATTTTGCAGAAATATAACAAAAATGCCAATCATACATGGCCCGTAGATGTCTCCACTTTCAAAAACAAGACACAGAATCCATAGACCATGGACGAACATCTCAAGTCCAAGCAAAAATATTTTTCAAAAATCATCACAAACTCGCCTTTAGTTGGGTATGCCGAACCACCATAAAGGGTAGATACAATTAGAGTCATGAGTCATAAAATAGCCAAAATTATCTTTCGAAAAGAAATCGGATCTTAGTCCAGCATTAGGGTGTATTTGAAACATCGCAGCTGTCCACTGTCCCAAAGATGAATTCTATTTGGTTAAGCGTGAGCCTCAGGTGAAACGTGTCCCATCTGTGATTCAGACTTGACGAATTTTTCCGATAGTCGCACTTTTCTTTGGGTTTTCCTACTGTAGCAACCGCATAACCAAATTTGTAGCTGGTTTATAATGATAGAAAACAATAGCACGCGCAGAATGTGCATGAAAAATATTGAAACAGAATATTTATTTTTAGTCAACATCTTTACTCGAGAAACTGTTGGTGCCCCTTTATATAGTTTATTTATTCGCGTGTTTGAATTGACTATCAAGGTCACTACAGCAAGATTTGATTTTGCTTGATTTTTGTCAAAATGAACCTTGTGAAATTGTTATATATTTTGTCAAGTATGAGCCACTGATGGATCACGCTGAAAAGGCGCGGTTCATTTGTGGCTCATGCTTAACAAAATAATATCTGGTACACCAGCATTCATTTATTTGAAATAGTTTGTAACTGGCTAGCCACCAGCAAAGTAAAGTCAACAAAATATAATATGCTCAGTGGGAAAAAGTTGTAAGTATTGCTACATAGTTTTAAAAGAATGCCATTTCGCATATAGGGAAACGCTTATTTTTAGGTGGTTTTCAAGATTGTTGAAGGAATCAAGAGAATCAATCCATTGCCCCAGATCATAACCTCAGGGTGAACTGTCCGTATCACTCACTGAGCAAACAGGTATCAAATGCCATGGTTTAAAAAAATATCTCCCAATTAGAGGCAGACCAACCAACATATCGGCCATATTTTTCACCCTACTGACATATAAGCAAATATTGGAAAATTAATATCATCCGTTGATCTAAATAGCTTAAATCCGGGCACAATTTCTACCAAAATAATCCTTTTTCCAATTAATTAAATATTTTATCTTATTGTCTCACTCTAATTATATTTGTTTTGGAGATTGCAGGTCGATTTTATCTGTTGTCGAAATTATGGCCATTCGATTCGATGATTCGAAGCACAATTTATTCGAATCAACAGTGAATCGTTCATTGGAGCCTTTTCAAGTGAACTACGATTTTCATTTTTAACGACGAAATGCAATCGATTTCGGTCTCGATTATATTTCGTCGTTAAAATATGAAAATTGTTGCTCTTAGTGTGAAATGAAAATACACTGGGGACTATAATTTTTTTATTTCCACAATGGGGACAGGGTATATTAGTAAAAATAAGATATTTGCTGTTTATAAAGAATTAGTGATTCGATCCGATTCAGAAAAATTATTTGAATCAATATTTGCCCAGCCCTAGTCAAATATGTCCTCCTATCGACAAGTATGTGGTTATTGGTATAGGCTGTGAAAAATCGGAAATGGTCTGGCTCCAATTGGAACTACATATTCAGCTTCTAAGTGGCAAATAAGTGGAATCAGTTCCCTCAATAACGCAACAGATAAAATAATAACACATGCATAGAAAAAAGAATGCTAGTCGTATTCCATACAGTTCAAAATGCAAGTCTCATCAGAATTATGGAGATGTCATAGAAAGGGCGCCACTTTGAAACGCTTTTATATTCAAATCCAATCTTGAATCTTATGATCATTTTATTCCTTAGAATCTTATAAATCGGCAGATTTTATTTATTTCGTAACAGAAAATATGTTTTGTTAAGTATGAGTCACTGATGGATTGCACCGTCTAGGTCTTCCAAACTAGGCTAGTTTTAAAACTGATTCGAATCTTAAACTAAAAGTGGCATCCCTAATTATAGTTCAAAGATTTTTTATAAATTTATAGAGATATGAATATCAAAATTATGAATCAATTACATATATGGAAAAATCTGGAACTTCATTATGCGAATCAATTTGTTAATATTTTCACTTTTTCATCTCAAATTTGAAATTATAAAATTATTTCGAAACAAAATAGGTTTTAACTGAAAATATCCCGGACTTTCACAGTCGATAATAAATTCTCAGATTGGGAATGCCCGATTCACAAATAACAAAAAAAGACGAAAAAAAGTCGATAATAGGTTCAGCAAAAGGGACGAAAACTTTTAGAGTAATAATAATAATATAATGTTATTTATAGATAGATTATCACAGTGAATTATTTTATACATTTTATTCACACACAGAGAAAAAGAGAGCAAGAATTTGCTGAGTTAAGTCTTCTACCAAAACGAAAAAGCATTGGTCACTGATGGATCGCGCCTACAAGGCGCGGTCCATCATTGGCTCATGCTTAAAAATATAAAAAATGTAGATATTCGAAAAATATTTTCAACATAAGTTGGATGAAGTTCCCAAATTGTATTAACAAAATTCGTAGTAGCTCACACAGAAGAGACATCTGCCTCTACGGTCGGAAACAAAACTTTTTGTCAGCGCTAGATTTGTGAAGGACCTATTCTTGAATTTGATAATTTCCCCATAAATGGGATTGATAACGGTACCAAATTGAAAAGCATTTTTCAGTAGCAAATACACAAGAGAAATCGGCGTTCACGCTAAGAAATGAACAAGTCCTCCTAGCACTAAATGCGAGAATGACCAAATAAACTAGATGTTCAAGGACAGAAAGGAAATATAAATCATTTATAAATTAGATAGTTTTAAATTTTGTAATTTAATACAGGCTGGCAATGATGAATAAAATAATTACTATATAACATAAAATCTTGGAACTAATACACAACCAACCGAATGGCAAAAAATATATATAAATTTTTTTCCTGAAGTACTCAATCTGAGTCCAACAACAAGTATTCAAATAATAAAAGTTTCAAGTTATGAATAGCAAACCAGCCGGCTGCCATTACAAGCAAATATTATTTAATCCTAACCTGTAGTGGCGACAGAAGGTCCCAAATTTTGGGAAGGGAAACACCCAAAAAACTAATCCCCCAGTTCCGTAGCCGGTGCTAAACTGTTGCCCAAAACTAAATCGGACCATGCCCTGATTTCAAGAAAAATTGTGAAATAAAATGAGATACAATCACCAACATCTCATGGACAAAAAACGGAGAAGGACGATGTCTCATAATAGCAAAAAATAGACAGAATATTTAAAACACTACGTTTTCACCTCAAGTGCAAATGTTGAGACAAGTCAGAAAATTGAGTAAAAGATAATGGCATTTTGGTGTAATTCAAAAAGTCATATAACCAATGAAGACATATATTAATAGCATTGCTCTTTTCTACACCGATCTAAATGTTTACATTTAGGATTATAGATCATGCCATAAAGGTATGGTTAATCTATCACTGGGAAAATAACACTAAATGCCACAAATTTTTACCAATTTTCTAACAAAAAGGAACATTGAATTCATCAATAAAATCAAAGGTTAGGTGTCGTATTCAGTGTTTGTTTATTTTAATCAGTAGTTAGATTTCGTATTACGACTCCGAGTTTATGCTCCGTTGGTCATCTTATGCTGAAGAATTGTTTGTAACTGTGAAGAGAAGGGGAATAAAAATGATTAGTTTCTTGAGAATTGTATGTGAACAAATATAACAGTATTAATGATCTGAAGCTTTTTGTACAGTTGATTGACAATTCATCTGGTAAATTAGCATTAGGCATTCATAATCTAGTCGTAAAATTAAGATAGGATATCATTTTTATCCTGCGCGTGAGGAAAGCCGAGAATTCAGCTTAACCATATGGCGAACCACACCCTCTCGAGAAGATACCAGTTCCGAATCGGGGTGAAAGTGGCTTGTCATATTTCTCATTTTTCCTGTGCGTGGAACTGGTTGGTGGAGGAAGCAGTAAGCAGTGCTTACACTGATGAGGGTGCTTACACTGATGAGGGGGGCTACTAAACCTCTCGCATATAATTGTCATCCCTCAAGGGATTCGAACTCGCGTCATGACAATCAGAGACTCAATAGCTCGAAGCGTATTCCCAATGCTTCCACCGACTGAGCTAACTGGGCACCCAAATTGTCCTACGATATTCGGAATCCACTAGACAAATGGGATAATGTTCTGAAATTTCAGATCAACAAAATTAGTCTTTCAAGGAAATTTTTCTCTCGAGTAACTTTTACAAGGCGAAATTTGCAATTGTTGTAATTCCACAGCAAAATAAGTTAATTTAAAATATCCAAAAACGGAACTACGTCTAATCAAGAATATTGAACATTCTCATCCATAGCTCATAAACCGCACATAAACACAACACCCACCATCTTTTGCAATGATGCCCAGTCCTTTTCCATTTTCTCCCATTTTGCACCAGATGTTTCCGCAAATTTGACCATCGAATCTTCGAGTCTTCGTAACCTTTTATCGATTGCTCGTAAATATGTTGACATCATCTCAGGATTGCTGGAAATCGGGGCACCAGGTCTGCGAATAAAAATTTGAATGTTGAAAGTGCAAACTGTCAAAGGTTACGCTGCGGCACAATTTTTTTTGTAATGACAGACATACAGGGATACATAAAAAAATAGTTGGAAACAACCTTTAAACGGATCAACATTAAAGAAACGAAAACATTACATTCAGTACAGACTGCTATAGACCGCTACAGCAATATATCTGCACTGTGAACTGGTAATCTTTTGATTAACTTCTTTTCATTTGAGTAATTTTATTGCTTGCATGAACATTCAAAATGTGGGAACATGGATATTGGGTCGAAGTCATGCCCTGTGGATGCTGGATTTAAAATACCCAAAATATTTCCTGTGTAGTTTTACCATAATTTCCTTCCCAATCAGAAAGATTTGTAAAGTATGGGCCACTGATGGATCGCATCGAGCAAGTGCAGTTACTGGTACTAAACCTTTTAGTAGCTCTCTGCTATCAAGTGGCCGTGTAAGTAGGCTGGGCAGAACCGAATCATTTGGAATTCGAATAATTTTTTCAAAATCGAATCGAATCATGAATTCGAAGCCCGTAAAGAATATCCCATTTGTACTATTACAATTTGTCTCCATTGTGAAAATCAAGAAATTTTATAGTTCATTGTGTATATTTAGTTCACACTCCATGTCTAAGAGCAACGACTTTCATATTTTAACAACAAAATATAATCGATTTCGGTCAAATTTGACCAAAATCGAGTGCATTTTGTTGTTAAAAATGAAAATTCTAGTCCATTTAGTGAGTATTTGTTCCTATGAACGATTCACCAGGTGTATTTATCAATGAAAATCAAAATATCAATCTTACCTATCCAATAAAGCAGCAGTAACTGATGGATCGACACCGTCAGCCGTAGCAGCTGCCGCAGTAACTTGTTCTAAGGTTGTAAGTCTTTGATACATGCTGTAGTTGCTGTATATCAACAGTACAAATCTAGAAAGGAGAGGAATGTATATGAAATTATTGGCAATTTAAAAAAAAAACAAATATTCAAAACTGTACACCTATGTGTTATGAATGTTAAAAATTGACTCGATACACTGGGAAACAATCAATGCAACAAAATTACTAGGTCGAAATTTGATGTCTTCTGATTCGTATAGAGAATTGAATATTTAAATAAGATGTCATATTTTAAACAAACTAAGACATTCTTTTCCAAGCTTATAATTTACATGAAAATTCATGCTTATTTATTAACACAATTTAAAATAGTGATGTTGTTAATTCCAAATTCTTGCAGAAATCAAATTTTACCAAATTTTTTTTATTATTGAAATTTACTCTGAGCAAGAAACCAACTAACGACCACCTAATAGCAAAGAGCTGCCCAAACCACTGTGACTTATGATTTGAATATCAACAATCGTATATTTTGGACAGCCTTACTTAAAATGCAAACGACAATGAAACAAACAAGTAGGGCCGGCCAAAATATAACCTCGTTTGATTTCAAAATCGAATCGAATAAATATTCAGTCAAAAGTCTTATCATAAACATATCGTCGCTGGAGAACAAGATGATCTCAAGTCCGTTTTTTAAAAATTTGATTTTATTGTCGAAAAATAAGCTTGAAGAGTTCTCCGATCCCAATTTCCAACAGTTGCGATTAATATTATTTTTTTTTAACTTGTATATGATAAAAAATATTAGCATAGCAATCTTCTAAATTAGGTTTTTGTCTAAAAGTCACAAAATCTACAGTTTTGTTCGCAAGCGACGATATGATATTAATAGGACACATCTGCAAGAGGAATTATATAGAACAGAATTATATAGAAATTGAGAAGTAAGAGACAAATAGAGTACCATTGAAGTCAGAGTATGCATAAAGACAGACTTGTAAATAAACGTCGACTCGAGACATAAGAATATTTCTTAAGTATGAGTCACTGATGAATCACGCCCCTGATCCATCAGTGACTCGTACTTAATAAAGTAAGGTTGAAAACACAATTTTTTCTGATTTGGATTTTGCCATATAACACAACAAAATAAAAATGCACGAATACTGCAATTTTCAATCGATCACATGATGGCTAAATGTCTTTTCTACGCATTTGACAGCAGTTGTCAACGAAAAACGAAAAGGTCAAAATAAATCAATACATAGATGTCAATGGGTAGTCTCACCACGAAGGCATAATTAAATATTACACAGAGTTAACATATCCATTATAACGGTCAAAAGCAAAGCACGAAATACAAGATCAAAAGGCAATTTCCGTTTAATGTCCTTTTATAAGAATTCCAATAAACAAAATTACTCACATGAATAAAATAGCACCGATGATAAACTTTCCTCCTTGTCCGAAGTAATGCAGTTTGGGACTTTCTGTCTCATATGGACGACTGGACGGGATGTATCCATTGGGCATACGCATCGACGGAACCCCTGGTGTCGCATCACCAGATGGGGTGAGGCTGAAAATATCAACAAATGTAAAGGATAAAATGGATATTAATTGAAGATTTTTGTGGGCGCGATGGCCTAGTGGTTAAACATATTGGCATAGCAGGTTGAAGATCTCGGGTTCGAGTCCGGTTCGCTTATCCATGCCCACCAATCAACTCCGGGTGTAATAACTTGGTTGGGCTAAGCCGAACAGGAAAAGATCATATCTTCCCAGCAATTGTAACCCTGTTTGTTGTCCTTCTATAAGTGGCCACTTTTGAAGGGCCTTGGACAGGGTGATCCACTCTAAGAAGTGGGAATATAAAAAAAGATGTTAAGTTCAACAGAAGTTGAACAGGAAACTACTAAGGAGATCAAAGGTCAACTATGTGAAGTCATTTTTCACAATTATGTGAATTTTGTACACTAATAAATTATGAAGAGTAGTATGCAAATACAGTGATCTTCTTAAATTGGAGTGAGGACACTAAGATAATGACTACCATTGGAGTGTCGAAGGCGATAAAGCCGTTAATTAAGTCTTTTAAAAACAGTCCCAAGCAATGTTTTCTCATTGTTGATGCCTCTTGAATTTTCAGCTTAAAAACCAAAAAGAGACAAACTCACCTTCCTTTGTTATTGTTGAGATCATTTCGGTCCTTCTGTGAACTTTGACCCCTCTGATTCTCATTGGATAAACTAGAGGAAGCTAGAAACAAAGAGAACGAAATATTCAACAATTCGAATATTAATCCAAAACTTTTTTATGTATAGATCTTTGATTCTATGTTATGTCCCATTACCATGTTTTCACACCTGTAGTTCGTAAGCAAAAATCCAATCACAAAACTTCTCCATATACTTACATCTACTTCCTTTACTTTTCAAGCCATCTTTCCCCGTTTCTGATCTTCGTTTTCTCCTACGAACATTACCTGAGGAAAATAAAAGTTGGAAATTGCGAAATCCAAAACAGAACATTTGAAAGCCTTATTTCAAAATAAGGATAACACGATCGAGTGAGGTAACTGTTGGACCATTTTGACACAGTTAATTAATGATATTTTATCATGCATTTTTCTTGGACAGTCAGTTCTGTATATAATGTATTAATAACAATAATTTCAATAAAGTTACCAAAGCTGAAGAAATTTACTGTCAATCTATGATTTATTGACTTTGTCAATTCGAAGTTCTATTGTGTTAAGTACGGGTTACAGATGGATCGCGCCTCGTCGACTCGATCCATCAGTAACCCATACTTAACAAAAGACTAATGTTTTTTAATTGGATCAAACCAGATGCTGCTACAGTTTGGATAAATCTATAGACAGAGACATTTAGCCAGTCTTTTGCTTTCAACCTCGCTGTTGGAATCAGGGTGGAATAGACTGGAGTTTAGTTGTTGCTTCGATCTCCCTATTCAATTTAAAATTTGATCATAGTCCAATATTGCATTTGTGCTTTTTCAGACAATTCTTTACCAGAATCTTTAACAAATTAACTCACCATTCTGTCTATTTTTATTGTCTTCAATTTGTGGTTGTGATTTTTCATTTTCAACTTGATTTCGAAGTTGCCAGGCTGTTAAAATATATGACAAATTAGACGTGTGTTATATAGCATCCTTCACAAAGAGATTTCAATTCTCTTGCACGTTATTTATCTCAGACAGAATTCTAAACTGATCTATAAAGTAGGGCTAACAGCAGTACCTAGCTCAAAAAACAATCACTGCTTTGTCTGGCAGAAAGTCAACAAATCGAGTCAAATGCGTGTGTGGCCGTGATGGTCTAATGGTGAAACATGTTGGCATCGTTTGTTGATGATCTCAGTTTTGAGTCAGACTCAGTAATTCATGCACACCACTAAACCCAGGGTGTGTAACAACTCGGGTAGGCTAAACCGAACAGGAAAAGGTCATATTTCAAGCAATTTTAACCCTGACCGACTATAAGTGGCTGCCTAGTACAGGGCCTTGTTCAAGGTGATAATCAACTCAGAGAAGTGGCTATAAAAAAAATCGCAGTTCCCATGAGATTTTATACCGAATTCATACAAGATCACGAGAGTTTAAAAAACCTGGGATCACTTGATTATAACAAGCCCGAATGGCAGAACACTATTTTACTTCGAGTGTCCAAATTGTCAGAGCCATTTTCTTCACATGGACAAAAAAGCTTCAAAAACATCTGCTATTTCATAGCAGTATTGATGAATCTGAACCTTCTTCTATAAGTATGATTTCAACCAAACGCTCAGAAAGGGACATGTGTCCGAGGAGATACGATCCTGCCAGTCTGCACCAGGCCTGCGCCACAATAACTTAAAATTAAAACTCATAAAGTCTGGTAATAACTCACTAAGTTTGGTGAAGTTTTGTGTCAACCCGCTAGCAACATTTTTCTCGATGAAATTTTTCACCAAACCCCAAGGTGTTTTCTTGTATCGTAGTTCTGACGTTACCCTGATAAAAATATAAAAAAGTGTCAGTCAGGAATACGCTGCAAAATTTCAAGTCATCGAAATTGACGCTTTTTTACCATATTTGCCCATTTAATGGCAAAATCCAGATTGTCAAATTTTAAAGTATGAAAAATTGCCCGGTCTGTCTAGTAATCGATCGGCGACAAGAATATGTTGAAATGTTCAGAATACGACAGGAGTTCATGCATGGACTGAATAAATCCCTTTATATTTCGTATAGTATCTTGTTAATTTCTCGTGACAAAGGGGTTCTAATAAATAAAAAAAATAAAATAAAAAGTGAGAGCTTTCTCCTTCCTGAATGTTTCTCAGCATTCGTTACATTATGAGAGCAATCCAAGATGTAAAATAGATGATCCAGATGATCGGCCAATCCTAAAACATGCACTTGTGGAAATGTGGAAGCGATTATATTAAAAACCAACATCTTACCTGACTTCACACTTGTTTCTTGTGACTTTTCTAATACAATATCTCATGCAAGTATAAAAATAATCAGCGTATGGAATTCCGTAGTTTTGTACAATGCAATCAATGCCATATGATTTGCCTTCAACAGTGGATGCATAGAGAATCTTGAAAGACGAACAAAAAACTTTAAAAATATTGTAAAACCATTTGTAGATTAGAAATTTACCTCGCCAAGCATGTGGCACAGGTGTAACCATGTCTTCATTGCATGAAAAAGGCTATTTAGTTACAAATCACTAGAGAGAATCACTCTCAAGATTTCAGAATAAAATTAATTTTTTACAGCCACTACTTGGGATTGGATCACCCTGCCCAAGGACCTGTACTAGTGGCCCCTTAGAGATGGGCAGGATTAAAATTGCTGGAAAGATATGATCTTCTCCAGTTGGGCTTAGCCTGTCCAAGAAATAACACCCTGGGTTGAGCGGTAAGGATCAACGAGCCAGACTCCCCAGGACACGAACGCGAGATCTTCAACCTGGAATGCCAACATGTTTAACCACTAGACCATCACCCCCACTGTGAGTATTGCAATATTCTCATCTTGTATACCCGACGCAGAGAATGCACCACATGACCCTGTTGAAAATGTTTGTTAATCGATTACAATTTTTAGGTTACCATTACCTGAAAATTTTTTGATAACGTTTAGTCAAGCAATGAAAGGCCAAGCCGGCAAGTGAGCCTAACAAACAGAAAATATATTTTGTGTTGCGATCTATCCATGATATACACTTAACGAAACTAAGTACATGTGCGTTATTGTACCTGTTTCTCTTTACAGTGAGATGTTTTTGGTCCGATGGGGTTATCAAGTCGCAATGTGTAAGCGAGATGACGTATCTTTTGACCTTTGACCTCTTCATCATCTCCCCATCTTCCAAATTCAATTTCTATGACAAAAGAGGATGATTTCGAAAATTGCAGTCAGTAATTTTGTATCTGTGGATTGATCAGTTTTGATAATAAAAAAGAAGAGACATTGTTTTGTTTACTTGTTTAAATTGTAACTTTATCTATAATTTTTCATCAACTCTTAAATGAACATTACCTGGTAAAATAGGAAATAAAGAGTGATCCTAATACAATATATGAAGTTTTTCACGATCAGAACAATCACTGTTGAATACAGAAATGCTTTGCTCTGAACAACATAAAAAAATACAAATATCGACTCACGAGTTGTCCCTTTATTTACAAGTGTATCTTTCCAGAAGGAACATTCATTTTCTTCTCCAAATATAATCCTGAACATGTCCTTCGCTGATGTCTCGTATATACAAAACAACGATACTTTGTGACAGTCAGGGAGTGTAAAATCTGCTGGCTCTAAAAAAATTTTCATAGTTTTTTTAGGGAGAGACATTTGGCTGCAGAAAATTTCAAATTTGTCTGACATGATGGTGACAAAAGGGAATAAAGGAGCAGTAACTGGGTCTCCTGTCACCCAGGGCAGATGTTAGAATATAATACCGGAATCTACTATATTCCAACAGTTGTGAATCTTTTTTGGGTGAAATATATTTAACAAAACACACTTTGGAAAAAGTTACTTTTCGTTGAATACGATTTATTTGATTCGAAATATTTGATCATGAGAAGCAAAAACTCCCGATTCCAATCCCTCGTAAAAACACAAATTGAAACCCACCGTCATTCTCCTCCTCTTCCACCACTTGCTCTTCTATCCTGCTACTATTTTTCCTGCTTCTTGAAACATTCACAGAGAAATCTTCTTCATCGTCATCTTCATCTTGGATGACATCATCAGCGAGAGAAATATCTTCTCTGGAACCTTGTGAACTCTGAAATTACAAAATCGAAGATTACGCCTTGATTGGCCATATTATCTTCTTTGCCGATATATTGACATTTCACAAAAACTGCCGATGAAAGCTAACCACTCCAAATAAACACGAAATGCACATTTTTCACAACTTCAGGCATGTTCCCAGATTAGTACCAGTAACTGTCATTATATTTCCTTATCCATTCTAGAATGATTGCTGCGAGATTTTGTGCCGATAGACTGAGCCAGTGTGCCAATGCCATGTGGGCAAATTATAGTCAGACATGTTTTTTTCTCTGACAGGGCCATAGCGGAAAGACATAATACAAATAATAATGATGAAAAGCTTATTCCAACCAGATTTCGACACATATCATATGCGAAGAAATAACTCTGAAAGGATAATTGAAAATGTTCTGTAAACTGCGTATAAAAATTTATAAGGAGTTCTGCATATAAATTTCCAGGAGTGCTTTCAGAGTAAGACAACTCTACGCATTCAAAGAGCTTCGGTTCAAAGTAAGATTTTTCAAATTACGAGGAAACTGAGTCTAGACTAGTACCATGAAATATTATGTAAGCTATAATAGTGAATGAAAGTTTTTGCCCCGAGGCCTATTTTATATCGAAGATAAGACATGAAATATTGGTAAATATCGTATAATCGAGATATGTCCGAATTTTACATATATTCGGAACAAAAGCTTGTAAAAATTATCTTTTTTTGGATAAACTGGAGCAAATTCAGTAATTTTAACCTTCAGATCGATGAAATTTCAATGGACCACAAGACAGAGTCTAGTCACTCCACAGTTTTCTAGTTTTCGTACTGAAAATGTAAAGCCTCTTACATTGACCTAACGACCACTAAACTCGACACACAAAATTAACAATAGTTACATGTATTGATTTATCGTCAGAGTCTGATCCCTGTTGAAACTGGTGACAACTATCCTGTGATGAATGTCTTGCGCTCGAAGAACTCTTGTTCGATTTGCTGTCTCTTCGATTCAACTTCTCAAGTTCGCCATCAGGAGGCGTCTGTGTTGAATTCGTCTGAATTGTTAAGTATTTGTGTCAATTACTTAGGAATGCAAAGTGCCGGAATCTTTTTTTCTACGGACGTCTGAAGCGTTCATATCATTTTCTTCGGGTGTCTAAAAAGACTTCAAAATCATGAACACTGCTATTTCATAGCAGTGTTGATGATTTTGAACCTTTTTTAGCCAGACTCTACCAGAGGCAGTTTGATCTTCCATCAAGAGTTAGATCATGAAATACTACCCATTTGCTAAATGTAATGCTGTAAGTTATGAATCAGTATTCTTTTCAATTGTACAAAACAATGTGTTAAGTTTTCAAGCGTTCGCCAAAAAACAAATGAAAGATAAAAACCACATACAGACAGCACATGAATATTTCTAATACCACGTCACATAATTCGTAATTCACATTCATCGATATGTCATTGGAAAGAAAGATTTGGCCAATACATCGGTGCGGCTCTACGTTCAAGCTCCGCAAAGCTAATTGACCTGCCCGGTCACACTAATAACTTGGGTAGGCTCAGTCGAACCAGGAGGTCAATAACTTACCATTATAAGTAACCCCGTATGGCTATAAGTGACCGCAGCTTTTAGGGCCTTGCTGAGGATGATTCACTCAAGATGATTGACTCCATTTACCACAGTGTACGAGAACGTAAATACTACAAATCCAATTTACTCACCAGTTTCTTTTTCCGTTTTACTTTATTCGTCGTCCCGAATTCATATTTCATGTCGCTGTCGCCTTCACCTAGAAGATATAATTTCGATTATCAGAAAATCACAGGCTGTTGGTTTATTCGTTATCGTGTTAATGTTGGAGATAGATTTCGAGTTGAAGCTACGGAAAATATCTGGTAAGTGCATCCCTGTGTGTACAATTAATTGGCTTGACCAGACTAACTCAGGTGAGCGGATTTGAAAAAATAGCGTTAATATGTTTAGAAAAATATTTTAAAGTTTTCTGTCTAAATTTATTTGCCACTTAAATGTAGCACTATGCACTAAAACCCTTATTATTAACAAGTTTTACTTTGTTATGATGCGTTTCGAAGCTATTAATAGCTAATCGCTAGTACAGTTGACTAGCTCCATTTGACTCGGCTAAGAAGGCTATGGAATAATTGTTACGTGGGCGCGATAGATAGCCACTGATGGATCACGCTGAAAAGGCGCGGTTCATTTGTGGCTCATGCTTAACAAAACATTATCTGGTACACCAGCATTCGTTTATTTGAAATGGTTTGTAACTGGCTAGCCACCAGCAAAGTAAAGTCAACAATATAATATGCTCAGTGGGGAAAAAGTTGTAAGTATTGCTACATAGTTTTAAAAGAATGCCATTTCGCATATAGGGAAACGCTTATTTTTAGGTGGTTTTCAAGATTGTTGAAGGAATCAAGGGAATCAATCTATTGCCCCAAATCATAACCAAGCGAATATTGGAAAATTATTGTAACAAGTATTGCCGTTTACTAAAAAAATGTAAATGGTACACTGATCAAACTTGGACCGAGTCTCATAAAAAATAATAGATTCGAGATTTAGTGTTGTCTTGTCTGCTCCCAGCATGGCCCATAGATAAATTACCGATTTATTGAAAAACGGTTAACTGTTGAAGGTATGTATCTTGGTCAAACTTGGACTGAATGTCGATTATAGTTTAAAGATATGGTCATATCTGTTCCAAGCATAGCACATAGATAAATCACTAATTCATCGAAAACAGCTCAACTGTTGAAGGTATCCAGGTCAAACTTGGGCCATATATCAAGTATAGGTATAAGTTAGTGTCATATCAGTTCCAAGCATGACCCATAGATAAATTACTAATTAATCGAAAAAAGCTTAACTATTGAAGGTATCCCGGTCAAACTTGGGCCATATGTCAAGTATAGGTATAAGTTAGTGTCATATCAGTTCCAAGCATGACCCATAGATAAATTACTAATTAATCGAAAAAAGCTTAACTATTGAAAGTATCTCAGTCAAACTTGGGTCCTATGTCGAGTATATGTATAAGTTAATGTCATATAAGTTCCAAGTTTGGCCCATAGATAAATTACTAATTCATCGAAAAAAGCTTAACTATTGAAAGTATCTCAGTCAAACTTGGGCCATATGTCAAGTATATGTATAAGTTACTGTCATATCAGTTCCAAGCCTGGCCCATAGATAAATTACTAATTCACCGAAAAACCCTCGTTCACAGTAATTGCATATTCCCAAAGTTCATAAGAAGACGTCGTGTCATTGAGATTTATGCAAAAATTAAGGGATGCTGATGGACCGCGTCTTCGTGATACGTTCCATAAACATCCCAAACTTTTTCCAAAGAAGTAAATTTTGAATTTATCTCAACACCGCCAAGTAAAATTACTGTCAAAATCCAGTGATTTCGTTCCAGAAACACTATCAAAACACAGGGGTCGCTAATGAATCGCTCTGTCTAAGCGGGGTTTATATATGGATCTTGTTTGATAGAATATGTATCTCTGACTGGATTAAGGTCTTGTCTCGAAATTGTCAGCAATAAATACTTACTTATACTTATGTCCGGTTCACGTAAGCGAGAGCAGCAACTACGGGTATCACTTTAAACTCCAGTCTAACGGCCGTCACTAGCCTAATTATGTGAGGGGGGGGGGGGGGTAAATCGCATTATTGCAGATAAACGTTATATTGCAAATTGATTTAAATTTTCTTGTTTACAAAAGAAATAGTTCGCAGAGGACGCAAAATATTTAAACCAGTTTGGGATTGAATGGAAGGATTCCTAAATAAAAAAGAGTTTGAAATCACCACTCTATTCCAACTGTTATAATTATTAATTTATCTGTGATGTACTTTGTATTGCGCAGAAGACAACAATAGTAAATAAATTTGCAAACTAAATAAAATATCACATGAAAGTCACTGTTATTTTTCAAAGGATTAATCGTATCACGTCATCATGGTTCAAACATTCAATGATGACCAAATACGTTCACTATCTATTCCACCGACATCGGATATCCAAGGAAATCATCCAATATCTGGCAACACTGATCGGCAAAGATCGAACCGTGTTTATTACAGAAATAATACATCTGTGAGCAGGGAACGAATGTTTAATATCGCACCCACTTCTGATGTACAGCAAAACTATGCAACTACAATTCAACACACGTCCACTGCTCGCCTATTACGTCATGATGACGTCATCATTGAGTTGGACCACATTACGTATCGACTCAAGAAAAACTATAGACTTCTATTATTAAACTTTTATATTCAAATCCAACATTGAATTTTATGATCATTCAAGTAATAAGAATCCTATAAATCGGCTGATTTTATTTTTATGTCGTGAGGTGAGTTAGGGATATCGGGGAGAGGTGAGCTGACTTGAACGACTCATTAACAAACTATGACGTCCGCGTCACTCTTTATGTTGCAAAATTTTCTTTCAGAAGCTACTTGTTACATAAAATATATCGCACTCATTTGCTGTACAGAGTTTTGTCAAAATCGTAAAATTGATCGAATTCTGTTCATATGCACAGGCGACAAACAACGAATATTTCGAAGTTTCGATGAACAATAATTGCGAACGATAAGATGAAATTCGATTTTGCCTATTTTATCCATTCTGACGACAACTCCATCATATAAAAGACAACTCAGAAATTCGTATTTTTTCATATTTCTATTGCACGACTAACTTGAGAAACAAATAAAACAGATTTTGCAGAAATATAACAAAAATGCCAATCATACATGGCCCGTAGATGTCCCCACTTTCAAAAACAAGACACAGAATCCATGGACCATGGACGAACATCTCAAGTCCAAGCAAAAATATTTTTCAAAAATCATCACAAACTCGCCTTTAGTTGGGTATGCCGAACCACCATAAAGGGTAGATACAATTAGAGTCATGAGTCATAAAATAGCCAGAATTATCTTTCGAAACGAAATCGGATCTTAGTCCAGTATTAGGGTGTATTTGAAACATCGCAGCTGTCCACTGTCCCAAAGATGAATTCTATTTGGTTAAGCGTGAGCTTCAGGTGAAACGTGTCCCATCTGTGATTCAGACTTGACGAATTTTTCCGATAGTCGCACTTTTCTTTGGGTTTTCCTACTGCAGCAACCGCAAAACCAAATTTGTAGCTGGTTTATAATGATAGAAAACAATAGCACGCGCAGAATGTGCATGAAAAATATTGAAAACAGAATATTTATTTTTAGTCAACATCTTTACTCGAGAAACTGTTGGTGCCCCTTTATATAGTTTATTTATTTGCGTGTTTGAATTGACTATCAAAGTCACTATAGCAAGATTTGATTTTGCTGGATTTTAGTCAAAATGAATCTTGTGAAATTGTTATATATTTTGTCAAGTATGAGCCACTGATGGATTGCGCTGAAAAGGCGCGGTTCATTTGTGGCTCATGCTTAACAAAATAATATCTGGTACACCAGCATTCGTTTATTTGAAATAGTTTGTAACTGGCTAGCCACCAGCAAAGTCAACAATATAATATGCTCAGTGGGAAAAAGTTGTAAGTATTGCTACATAGTTTTAAAAGAATGCCATTTCGCATATAGGGAAACGCTTATTTTTAGGTGGTTTTCAAGATTGTTGAAGGAATCAAGAGAATCAATCTATTGTTCCAAATCATAACCAAGCGAATATTGGAAAATTATTGTAACAAGTATTGCCGTTTACTAAAAAAATGTAAATGGTACACTGATCAAACTTGGACCGAGTCTCAGAAAAAATTAGTAGATTCGAGATTTAGTGTTGTCTTGTCTGCTCCCAGCATGGCCCATAGATAAATTACCGATTTATTGAAAAACGGTTAACTGTTGAATGTATCTTGGTCAAACTTGGACCGAATGTCGATTATAGTTTAAAGATATTTTCATATCTGTTCCAAGCATGGCACATAGATAAATCACTAATTCATCGAAAACAGCTCAACTGTTGAAGGTATCCAGGTCAAACTTGGGCCATATATTAAGTATAGGTAAAGGTCAGTGTCATATCAGTTCCAAGTCTGGCCCATAGATAAATTACTATTTTATCGAAAAACGCTTAACTATTAAAGGTATCCCGGTCAAACTTGGGCCATATGTCAAGTATATGTATAATCTAATGCCATATCCGTTCCAACCATAAATAAATTACTAATTCATCGAAAAAAGCTTAACTATTGAAAGTATGCCAATCAAACTCGGGTCCTATGTCAAGTATAGGTATAAGTTAGTGTCATATCAGTTCCAAGCATGGCCCATAGATAAATTACAAATTAATCGTAAAACGCTCAACTATTGAAGGTCAAACGGTCAAACATGGGCCATATGTCGAGTATATGTATAAGTTAATGTCATATCAGTTCCAAGCTTGGCCCATAGATAAATTACTAATTCATCGAAAAACGCTCGTCCACAGTAATTGCATATTCCCAAAGTTCATAAGACGTCGTGTCATTGAGATTTATGTAAAAATTAGGGGATGCTGATGGATCGCATCTTAGTGATACGTTCCATAAACATCCCATATTTTTTCAAAGACTAACTACCAAACTAACTAACTGGCTAACGACCTCAAATAAACAAACAAATATTGAGTGCAAATAGAGCCAGTATTGAAGCTAGTCGGAAAATGGTCGGCTCTCCCCGAAACTTCCTCAAACTGGATCATAATCTTCGGAACGCTCAAAGATTGAGTTTAAGTTAAGTATGTTTGTTTTGAGTGAGGTATAAGTACAACGTGGTATGAGCGTAGTAAGGTCAGTTCCAGGGGAGAGCTAGGATAGGAAGGTGTCGTGAGGTGAGTTGGGGATATCGGGGAGCAAGGCTGGTAGTACGGTACGGTACGATTGAATTTTCTGCACATAGATAAATTACCGATTTATTGAAAAACGCTTAACTGTTGAAGGTATCTTGGTCGAACTTGAACTGAATGTCAGTTATAGTTTAAAAATATTGTCATATCTGTTCCAAGCATGGCACATAGATAAATCACTAATTCATCGAAAACAGCTCAACTGTTGAAGGTATCCAGGTCAAACTTGGGCCATATGTCAAGTATATGTATAATCTAATGCCATATCCGTTCCAAGCATGGCCCATAAATAAATTACTAATTCATCGAAAAAAGCTTAACTATTGAAAGTATGCCAGTCAAACTTGGGTCCTATGTCAAGCATAGGTATAAGTTAGTGTCATATCAGTTCCAAGCATGGTCCATAGATAAATTACAAATTAATCGTAAAACGCTCAACTATTGAAGGTCAAACGGTCAAACTTGGGCCATATGTCGAGTATATGTATAAGTTAATGTCATATCAGTTCCAAGCTTGGCCCATAGATAAATTACTAATTCATCGAAAAAAGCTTAACTATTGAAAGTATCTCAGTCAAACTTGGGTCCTATGTCAAGTATAGGTATAAGTTAGTGTCATATCAGTTCCAAGCTTGGCCCATAGATAAATTACTAATTCATCGAAAAAAGCTTAACTATTGAAAGTATCTCAGTGAAACTTGGGTCCTATGTCAAGTATAGGTATAAGTTAGTGTCATATCAGTTCCAAGCATGGCCCATATATAAATTACAAATTATTCGAAAACGCTCAACTATTGAAGGTATCTCAGTTAAACTTGGGCCATATGTCGAGTATATGTATAAGTTAATGTCATATCAGTTCCAAGCCTGGCCCTTGAATAAATTACTAATTCATCGAAAAACGCTCGTTTACAGTAATTGCATATTCCCAAAGTTCATAAGACGCCGTGTCATTGAGATTTATGTAAAAATTAAGAGATGCTGATGGACCGCATCTTCGTGATACGTTCCATAAACATCCCAAACTTTTTCCAAAGAAGTAAATTTTGAATTTATCTCAACACCGCCAAGTAAAATTACTGTCAAAAGCCAGTGATTTCGTTGCAGAAACACTATCAAAACACACGAGTCGCTAATGAATCGCTCTGTCTAAGCGGGGTTTATATATGGATCTTGTTTGATAGAATATGTATCTCTGACTGGATTAAGGTTTTGTCTCGAAATTCTCAGCAATAAATACTTACTTATACTTATGTCCGGTTCACGTAAGCGAGAGCAGCAACTACGAGTATCACTTTAAACTCCAGTCTAACGGTCGTCACTAGCTTAATTATGTGAGGGGGAGGCTAAATCGCATTATTGCAGATAAACGTTATATTGTAAAATTGATTTAAATTTTCTTGTTTACAAAAGAAATAGTTCGCGGAGAACGCAAAATATTTAAAACCAGTTTGGGATTGAATGGGAGGATTCCTAAATAAAAAAAGGTTGGAAATCACCACTCTATTCCAAATGTTATAATTATTAATTTATATGTGATGTACTTTGTATTGCGCAGAAGACAACAATAGTAAATAAATTTGCAAACTAAATAAAATATCACATGAAAGTCACTGTTATTTTTCAAAGGATTAATCGTATCACGTCATCATGGTTCAAACATTCAATGATGACCAAATACGTTCACTATCTATTCCACCGACATCGGATATCCAAGGAAATCATCCAATATCTGGCAACACTGATCGGCAAAGATCGAACCGTGTTTATTACAGAAATATTACATCTGTGAGCAGGGAACGAATGTTTAATATCGCACCCACTTCTGATGTACAGCGAAACTATACAAATTAATCGTAAAACGCTCAACTATTGAAGGTCAAACGGTCAAACTTGGGCCATATGTCGAGTATATGTATAAGTTAATGTCATATCAGTTCCAAGCTTGGCCCATAGATAAATTACTAATTCATCGAAAAAAGCTTAACTATTGAAAGTATCTCAGTCAAACTTGGGTCCTATGTCAAGTATAGGTATAAGTTAGTGTCATATCAGTTCCAAGTCTGGCCCATAGATAAATTACTAATTCATCGGAAAAAGCTTAACTATTGAAAGTATCTCAGTGAAACTTGGGTCCTATGTCAAGTATAGGTATAAGTTAGTGTCATATCAGTTCCAAGCATGGCCCATATATAAATTACAAATTATTCGAAAACGCTCAACTATTGAAGGTATCTCAGTTAAACTTGGGCCATATGTCGAGAATATGTATAAGTTAATGTCATATCAGTTCCAAGCCTGGCCCTTGAATAAATTACTAATTCATCGAAAAACGCTCGTTTACAGTAATTGCATGTTCCCGAAGTTCATAAGACGCCGTGTCATTGAGATTTATGTAAAAATTAAGAGATGCTGATGGACCGCGTCTTCGTGATACGTTCCATAAACATCCCAAACTTTTTCCAAAGAAGTAAATTTTGAATTTATCTCAACACCGCCAAGTAAAATTACTGTCAAAAGCCAGTGATTTCGTTGCAGAAACACTATCAAAACACACAAGTCGCTAATGAATTGCTCTGTCTAAGCGGGGTTTATATATGGATCTTGTTTGATAGAATATGTATCTCTGACTGGATTAAGGTTTTGTCTCGAAATTCTCAGCAATAAATACTTACTTATACTTATGTCCGGTTCACGTAAGCGAGAGCAGCAACTACGAGTATCACTTTAAACTCCAGTCTAACGGCCGTCACTAGCTTAATTATGTGAGGGGGGGGCTAAATCGCATTATTGCAGATAAACGTTATATTGTAAAATTGATTTAAATTTTCTTGTTTACAAAAGAAATAGTTCGCGGAGAACGCAAAATATTTAAAACCAGTTTGGGATTGAATGGGAGGATTCCTAAATAAAAAAAGGTTGGAAATCACCACTCTATTCCAAATGTTATAATTATTAATTTATATGTGATGTACTTTGTATTGCGCAGAAGACAACAATAGTAAATAAATTTGCAAACTAAATAAAATATCACATGAAAGTCACTGTTATTTTTCAAAGGATTAATCGTATCACGTCATCATGGTTCAAAC
The DNA here is from genome assembly GCA_963675895.2 of Styela plicata. Lineage (NCBI taxonomy): Eukaryota > Metazoa > Chordata > Ascidiacea > Stolidobranchia > Styelidae > Styela > Styela plicata. The sequence continues at coordinate 166,867 of CAVMBJ020000014.1, forward strand.
ATTCAATGATGACCAAATACGTTCACTATCTATTCCACCGACATCGGATATCCAAGGAAATCATCCAATATCTGGCAACACTGATCGGCAAAGATCGAACCGTGTTTATTACAGAAATAATGCATCAGTGAGCAGGGAACGAATGTTTAATATCGCACCCACTTCTGATGTACAGCGAAACTATGCAACTACAATTCAACACACGTCCACTGCTCGCCTATTACGTCATGATGACGTCATCATTGAGTTGGACCACATTACGTATCGACTCAAGAAAAACTATAGACTTCTATTATTAAACTTTTATACTCAAATCCAACATTGAATTTTATGATCATTCAAGTAATAAGAATCCTATAAATCGGCTGATTTTATTTGTGTGTCGTGAGGTGTGTTAGGGATATCGGGGAGAGGTGAGCTGACTTGAACGACTCATCAACAAACTATGACGTCCGCGTCACTCTTTATGTTGCAAAATTTTCTTTGATCGAATTCTGGTCATATGCACAGGCGACAAACAACGAATATTTCGAAGTTTCGATGAACAATAATTGCGAACGATAAGATGAAATTCGATTTTGCCTATTTTATCCATTCTGATGACAACTCCACCATATAAAAGACAACTCAGAAATTCGTATTTTTTCATATTTCTATTGCACGACTAAATTGAGAAACAAATAAAACAGATTTTGCAGAAATATAACAAAAATGCCAATCATACATGGCCCGTAGATGTCTCCACTTTCAAAAACAAGACACAGAATCCATAGACCATGGACGAACATCTCAAGTCCAAGCAAAAATATTTTTCAAAAATCATCACAAACTCGCCTTTAGTTGGGTATGCCGAACCACCATAAAGGGTAGATACAATTAGAGTCATGAGTCATAAAATAGCCAAAATTATCTTTCGAAAAGAAATCGGATCTTAGTCCAGCATTAGGGTGTATTTGAAACATCGCAGCTGTCCACTGTCCCAAAGATGAATTCTATTTGGTTAAGCGTGAGCCTCAGGTGAAACGTGTCCCATCTGTGATTCAGACTTGACGAATTTTTCCGATAGTCGCACTTTTCTTTGGGTTTTCCTACTGTAGCAACCGCATAACCAAATTTGTAGCTGGTTTATAATGATAGAAAACAATAGCACGCGCAGAATGTGCATGAAAAATATTGAAAACAGAATATTTATTTTTAGTCAACATCTTTACTCGAGAAACTGTTGGTGCCCCTTTATATAGTTTATTTATTTGCGTGTTTGAATTGACTATCAAAGTCACTATAGCAAGATTTGATTTTGCTTGATTTTTGTCGAAATGAACCTTGTGAAATTGTTATATATTTTGTCAAGTATGAGCCACTGATGGATCACGCTGAAAAGGCGCGGTTCATTTGTGGCTCATGCTTAACAAAACATTATCTGGTACACCAGCATTCGTTTATTTGAAATGGTTTGTAACTGGCTAGCCACCAGCAAAGTAAAGTCAACAATATAATATGCTCAGTGGGAAAAAAGTTGTAAGTATTGCTACATAGTTTTAAAAGAATGCCATTTCGCATATAGGGAAACGCTTATTTTTAGGTGGTTTTCAAGATTGTTGAAGGAATCAAGGGAATCAATCTATTGCCCCAAATCATAACCAAGCGAATATTGGAAAATTATTGTAACAAGTATTGCCGTTTACTAAAAAAATGTAAATGGTACACTGATCAAACTTGGACCGAGTCTCATAAAAAATAATAGATTCGAGATTTAGTGTTGTCTTGTCTGCTCCCAGCATGGCCCATAGATAAATTACCGATTTATTGAAAAACGGTTAACTGTTGAAGGTATGTATCTTGGTCAAACTTGGACTGAATGTCGATTATAGTTTAAAGATATTGTCATATCTGTTCCAAGCATAGCACATAGATAAATCACTAATTCATCGAAAACAGCTCAACTGTTGAAGGTATCCAGGTCAAACTTGGGCCATATATCAAGTATAGGTATAAGTTAGTGTCTTATCAGTTCCAAGCCTGGCCCATAGATAAATTACTAATTAATCGAAAAACGCTTAACTATTGAAGGTATCCCGGTCAAACTTGGGCCATATGTCAAGTATAGGTATAAGTTAGTGTCATATCAGTTCCAAGCATGACCCATAGATAAATTACTAATTAATCGAAAAAAGCTTAACTATTGAAAGTATCTCAGTCAAACTTGGGTCCTATGTCGAGTATATGTATAAGTTAATGTCATATAAGTTCCAAGTTTGGCCCATAGATAAATTACTAATTCATCGAAAAAAGCTTAACTATTGAAAGTATCTCAGTCAAACTTGGGCCATATGTCAAGTATATGTATAAGTTACTGTCATATCAGTTCCAAGCCTGGCCCATAGATAAATTACTAATTCACCGAAAAACCCTCGTTCACAGTAATTGCATATTCCCAAAGTTCATAAGACGTCGTGTCATTGAGATTTATGCAAAAATTAAGGGATGCTGATGGACCGCGTCTTCGTGATACGTTCCATAAACATCCCAAACTTTTTCCAAAGAAGTAAATTTTGAATTTATCTCAACACCGCCAAGTAAAATTACTGTCAAAATCCAGTGATTTCGTTCCAGAAACACTATCAAAACACAGGGGTCGCTAATGAATCGCTCTGTCTAAGCGGGGTTTATATATGGATCTTGTTTGATAGAATATGTATCTCTGACTGGATTAAGGTCTTGTCTCGAAATTGTCAGCAATAAATACTTACTTATACTTATGTCCGGTTCACGTAAGCGAGAGCAGCAACTACGGGTATCACTTTAAACTCCAGTCTAACGGCCGTCACTAGCCTAATTATGTGAGGGGGGGGGGGGGGGGGGGTAAATCGCATTATTGCAGATAAACGTTATATTGCAAATTGATTTAAATTTTCTTGTTTACAAAAGAAATAGTTCGCAGAGGACGCAAAATATTTAAACCAGTTTGGGATTGAATGGAAGGATTCCTAAATAAAAAAGAGTTTGAAATCACCACTCTATTCCAACTGTTATAATTATTAATTTATCTGTGATGTACTTTGTATTGCGCAGAAGACAACAATAGTAAAATAAATTTGCAAACTAAATAAAATATCACATGAAAGTCACTGTTATTTTTCAAAGGATTAATCGTATCACGTCATCATGGTTCAAAACATTCAATGATGACCAAATACGTTCACTATCTATTCCACCGACATCGGATATCCAAGGAAATCATCCAATATCTGGCAACACTGATCGGCAAAGATCGAACCGTGTTTATTACAGAAATAATACATCTGTGAGCAGGGAACGAATGTTTAATATCGCACCCACTTCTGATGTACAGCAAAACTATGCAACTACAATTCAACACACGTCCACTGCTCGCCTATTACGTCATGATGACGTCATCATTGAGTTGGACCACATTACGTATCGACTCAAGAAAAACTATAGACTTCTATTATTAAACTTTTATATTCAAATCCAACATTGAATTTTATGATCATTCAAGTAATAAGAATCCTATAAATCGGCTGATTTTATTTTTATGTCGTGAGGTGAGTTAGGGATATCGGGGAGAGGTGAGCTGACTTGAACGACTCATTAACAAACTATGACGTCCGCGTCACTCTTTATGTTGCAAAATTTTCTTTCAGAAGCTACTTGTTACATAAAATATATCGCACTCATTTGCTGTACAGAGTTTTGTCAAAATCGTAAAATTGATCGAATTCTGTTTATATGCACAGGCGACAAACAACGAATATTTCGAAGTTTCGATGAACAATAATTGCGAACGATAAGATGAAATTCGATTTTGCCTATTTTATCCATTCTGACGACAACTCCATCATATAAAAGACAACTCAGAAATTCGTATTTTTTCATATTTCTATTGCACGACTAACTTGAGAAACAAATAAAACAGATTTTGCAGAAATATAACAAAAATGCCAATCATACATGGCCCGTAGATGTCTCCACTTTCAAAAACAAGACACAGAATCCATGGACCATGGACGAACATTTCAAGTCCAAGCAAAAATATTTTTCAAAAATCATCACAAACTCGCCTTTAGTTGGGTATGCCGAACCACCATAAAGGGTAGATACAATTAGAGTCATGAGTCATAAAATAGCCAAAATTATCTTTCGAAAAGAAATCGGATCTTAGTCCAGCATTAGGGTGTATTTGAAACATCGCAGCTGTCCACTGTCCCAAAGATGAATTCTATTTGGTTAAGCGTGAGCCTCAGGTGAAACGTGTCCCATCTGTGATTCAGACTTGACGAATTTTTCCGATAGTCGCACTTTTCTTTGGGTTTTCCTACTGCAGCAACCGCAAAACCAAATTTGTAGCTGGTTTATAATGATAGAAAACAATAGCAGGCGCAGAAGGTGAATGAAAAATATTGAAACAGAATATTTATTTTTAGTCAACATCTTTACTCGAGAAACTGTTGGTGCCCCTTTATATAGTTTATTTATTCGCGTGTTTGAATTGACTATCAAGGTCACTATAGCAAGATTTGATTTTGCTTGATTTTTGTCAAAATGAACCTTGTGAAATTGTTATATATTTTGTCAAGTATGAGCCACTGATGGATCGCACTGAAAAGGCGCGGTTCATTTGTGGCTCATGCTTAACAAAATAATATCTGGTACACCAGCATTCGTTTATTTGAAATGGTTTGTAACTGGCTAGCCACCAGCAAAGTAAAGTCAACAATATAATATGCTCAGTGGGGAAAAAGTTGTAAGTATTGCTACATAGTTTTAAAAGAATGCCATTTCGCATATGGGGAAACGCTTATTTTTAGGTGGTTTTCAAGATTGTTGAAGGAATCAAGGGAATCAATCAATCCATTGCCCCAGATCATAACCACAGGGTGAACTGTCCGTATCACTCACTGAGCGAACAGGTATCAAATGCCATGGTTTAAAAAAATATCTCCCAATTAGAGGCAGACCAACCAACATATCGGCCATATTTTTCACCCTACTGACATATAAGCGAATATTGGAAAATTAATATCATCCGTTGATCTAAATAACTCAAATCCGGGCACAATTTCTACCAAAATAATCCCTTTTTCAATTAATTAAATATTTTATCTTATTGTCTCACTCTAATTATATTTGTTTTGGAGATTGCAGGTCGATATTATCTGTTGTCGAAATTAGGGCTGGACCATTCGATTCGATGATTCGAAGCACAATTTATTCGAATCAACAGTGAATCGTTCATTGGAGCCTTTTCAAGTGAACTACGATTTTCATTTTTAACGACGAAATGCAATCGATTTCGGTCAAATTTGACCGAAATCGATTATATTTCGTCGTTAAAATATGAAAATTGTTGCTCTTAGTGTGAAATGAAAATACACTGAGAACTATAATTTTTTTATTTCCACAATGGGGACAGGGTGTATTAGTAAAAATAAGATATTTGCTATTTATAAAGAATTAGTGATTCGATCCGATTCAGAAAAATTATTTGAATCAATATTTGCCCAGCCCTAGTCAAATATGTCCTCATATCGACAAGTATGTGGTTATTGGTATAGGCTGTGAAAAATCGGAAATGGTCTGGCTCCAATTGGAACTACATATTCAGCTTCTAAGTGGCAAATAAGTGGAATCAGTTCCCTCAATAACGCAACAGATAAAATAATAACACATGCATAGTAAAAAGAATGCTGGTCGCATTCCATACAGTTCAAAATGCAAGTCTCATCAGAATTATGGAGATGTCATAGAAAGGGCTGCCACTTTGAAACGCTTTTATATTTAAATCCAATCTTGAATCTTATGATCATTTTATTAATTAGAATCTTATAAATCGGCTGATTTTATTTATTTCGTAACAGAATTTATGTTCTGTTAAGTATGAGTCACTGATGGATTGCACCGCCTAGGTCTTCCAAACTAGACTAGTTTTAGAATAGATTCGAATCTTAAACTAAAAGTGGCATCCCTAATTATAGTTCAAAGATTTTTTATAAATTTGTAGAGATATGAATAACAAAATTATGAATCAATTACATATATGGAAAAATCTGGAACTTCATTATGCGAATCAATTTGTTAATATTTTCACTTTTTCATCTCAAATTTGAAATTATAAAATTATTTCGAAACAAAATAGGTTTTAACTGAAAATATCCCGGACTTTCACAGTCGATAATAAATTTTCAGATTGGGAATGCCCGATTCACTAATAACAAAAAAGACGAAAAAAAAGTCGATAATAGGTTCAGCAAAAGGGACGAAAACTTTTAGAGTAATAATAATAATATAATGTTATTTATAGATAGATTATCACAGTGAATTATTTTATACATTTTATTCACACACAGAGAAAAAGAGAGCAAGAATTTGCTGAGTTAAGTCTTCTATCAAAACGAAAAAGCATTGGTCACTGATGGATCGCGCCTATAAGGCGCGGTCCATCATTGGTTCATGCTTAAAAATATAAAAATAATGTAGATATTCGAAAAATATTTTCAGCATAACTTGGATGAAGTTCCAAATTCTATTAACAAAATTCGCAGTAGCTCACACAGAAGAGATATCTGCGACTACGGTCGGAAACAAAACTTTTTGTCAGCGCTAGATTTGTGAAGGACCGATTCTTAAATTTGATAATTTCCCCATAAATGGGATTGATAACGATACCAAATTGAAAAGCATTTTTCAGTAGCCAATACACAATACATAAGAGAAATCGGCGTTCACGCTAAGAAATGAACAAGTCCTCCTAGCACTAAATGCGAGAATGACCAAATAAACTAGATGTTCAAGGACAGAAAGGAAATATAAATCATTTATAAATTAGATAGTTTTAAATTTTGTAATTTAATACAGGCTGGCAATGATGAATAAAATAATTACTATATAACATAAAATCTTGGAACTAATACACAGCCAACCAAATGGCAAAAAATATATATAAATCTTTTTCCTGAAGTACTCAATCTGAGTCGAACAACAAGTGTTCAAATAATAAAAGTTTCAAGTTATGAATAGCAAACCAGCCGGCTGCCATAACAAGCAAATATTATTTAATCCTAACCTGTAGTGGCGACAGAAGGTCCCAAATTTTGGGAGGGGGAACACCCAAAAAACTAATCCCCCAGTTCCGTAGCCGGTGCTAAACTGTTACCCAAAACTAAATCGGACCATGTCCTGATTTTAAGAAAAATTGTGAAATAAAATGAGATACAATCACCAACAGCTCATGGACAAAAAACGGAGAAGAACGATGTCTCATAATAGCAAAAAATAGACAGAATATTTAAAACACTACGTTTTCACCTCAAGTGCAAATGTTGAGACAAGTCAGAAAATTGAGTAAAAGATAATGGCATTTTGGTGTAATTCAAAAAGTCATATAACCAATGAAGACATATATTAATAGCATTGCTCTTTTCTACACCGATCTAAATGTTTACATTTAGGATTATAGATCATGCCATAAAGGTATGGTTAATCTATCACTGGGAAAATAACACTAAATGCCACAAATTTTTACCAATTTTCTAACAAAAAGGAACATTGAATTCATCAATAAAGGTCAAAGGTTAGGTGTCGTATTCAGTGTTTGTTTATTTTAATCAGTAGTTAGATTTCGTATTACGACTCCGAGTTTATGCTCCGTTGGTCATCTTATGCTGAAGAATTGTTTGTAACTGTGAAGAGAAGGGGAATAAAAATGATTAGTTTCTTGAGAATTGTATGTGAACAAATATAACAGTATTAATGATCTGAAGCTTTTTGTACAGTTGATTGACAATTCATCTGGTAAATTAGCATTAGGCATTCATAATCTAGTCGTAAAATTAAGATAGGATATCATTTTTATCCTGCGCGTGAGGAAAGCCGAGAATTCAGCTTAACCATATGGCGAACCACACCCTCTCGAGAAGATACCAGTTCCGAATCAGGGTGAAAGTGGCTTGTCATATTTCTCATTTTTCCTGTGCGTGGAACTGGTTGGTGGAGGAAGCAGTAAGCAGTGCTTACACTGATGAGGGTGCTTACACTGATGAGGGGGGCTACTAAACCTCTCGCATATAATTGTCATCCTTCAAGGGATTCGAACTCGCGTCATGACAATCAGAGACTCAATAGCTCGAAGCGTATTCCCAATGCTTCCACCGACTGAGCTAACTGGGCACCCAAATTGTCCTACGATATTCGGAATCCACTAGACAAATGGGATAATGTTCTGAAATTTCAGATCAACAAAATTAGTCTTTCAAGGAAATTTTTCTCTCGAGTAACTTTTACAAGGCGAAATTTGCAATTGTTGTAATTCCACAGCAAAATAAGTTAATTTAAAATATCCAAAAACGGAACTACGTCTAATCAAGAATATTGAACATTCTCATCCATAGCTCATAAACCGCACATAAACACAACACCCACCATCTTTTGCAATGATGCCCAGTCCTTTTCCATTTTCTCCATTTTGCACCAGATGTTTCCGCAAATTTGACCATCGAATCTTCGAGTCTTCGTAACCTTTTATCGATTGCTCGTAAATATGTTGACATCATCTCAGGATTGCTGGAAATCGGGGCACCAGGTCTGCGAATAAAAATTTGAATGTTGAAAGTGCAAACTGTCAAAGGTTACGCTGCGGCACAATTTTTTTTGTAATGACAGACATACAGGGATACATAAAAAAATAGTTGGAAACAACCTTTAAACGGATCAACATTAAAGAAACGAAAACATTACATTCAGTACAGACTGCTATAGACCGCTACAGCAATATATCTGCACTGTGAACTGGTAATCTTTTGATTAACTTCTTTTCATTTGAGTAATTTTATTGCTTGCATGAACATTCAAAATGTGGGAACATGGATATTGGGTCGAAGTCATGCCCTGTGGATGCTGGATTTAAAATACCCAAAATATTTCCTGTGTAGTTTTACCATAATTTCCTTCCCAATCAGAAAGATTTGTAAAGTATGGGCCACTGATGGATCGCATCGAGCAAGTGCAGTTACTGGTACTAAACCTTTTAGTAGCTCTCTGCTATCAAGTGGCCGTGTAAGTAGGCTGGGCAGAACCGAATCATTTGGAATTCGAATAATTTTTTCAAAATCGAATCGAATCATGAATTCGAAGCCCGTAAAGAATATCCCATTTGTACTATTACAATTTGTCTCCATTGTGAAAATCAAGAAATTTTATAGTTCATTGTGTATATTTAGTTCACACTCCATGTCTAAGAGCAACGACTTTCATATTTTAACAACAAAATATAATCGATTTCGGTCAAATTTGACCAAAATCGAGTGCATTTTGTTGTTAAAAATGAAAATTCTAGTCCATTTAGTGAGTATTTGTTCCTATGAACGATTCACCAGGTGTATTTATCAATGAAAATCAAAATATCAATCTTACCTATCCAATAAAGCAGCAGTAACTGATGGATCGACACCGTCAGCCGTAGCAGCTGCCGCAGTAACTTGTTCTAAGGTTGTAAGTCTTTGATACATGCTGTAGTTGCTGTATATCAACAGTACAAATCTAGAAAGGAGAGGAATGTATATGAAATTATTGGCAATTTAAAAAAAAAACAAATATTCAAAACTGTACACCTATGTGTTATGAATGTTAAAAATTGACTCGATACACTGGGAAACAATCAATGCAACAAATTACTAGGTCGAAATTTGATGTCTTCTGATTCGTATAGAGAATTGAATATTTAAATAAGATGTCATATTTTAAACAAACTAAGACATTCTTTTCCAAGCTTATAATTTACATGAAAATTCATGCTTATTTATTAACACAATTTAAAATAGTGATGTTGTTAATTCCAAATTCTTGCAGAAATCAATTTTACCAATTTTTTTTTATTATTGAAATTTACTCTGAGCAAGAAACCAACTAACGACCACCTAATAGCAAAGAGCTGCCCAAACCACTGTGACTTATGATTTGAATATCAAGAATCGTATATTTTGGACAGCCTTACTTAAAATGCAAACGACAATGAAACAAACAAGTAGGGCCGGCCAAAATATAACCTCGTTTGATTTCAAAATCGAATCGAATAAATATTCAGTCAAAAGTCTTATCATAAACATATCGTCGCTGGAGAACAAGATGATCTCAAGTCCGTTTTTTAAAAATTTGATTTTATTGTCGAAAAATAAGCTTGAAGAGTTCTCCGATCCCAATTTCCAACAGTTGCGATTAATATTATTTTTTTTTAACTTGTATATGATAAAAAATATTAGCATAGCAATCTTCTAAATTAGGTTTTTGTCTAAAAGTCACAAAATCTACAGTTTTGTTCGCAAGCGACGATATGATATTAATAGGACACATCTGCAAGAAGAATTATATAGAACAGAATTATATAGAAATTGAGAAGTAAGAGACAAATAGAGTACCATTGAAGTCAGAGTATGCATAAAGACAGACTTGTAAATAAACGTCGACTCGAGACATAAGAATATTTCTTAAGTATGAGTCACTGATGAATCACGCCCCTGATCCATCAGTGACTCGTACTTAATAAAGTAAGGTTGAAACACAATTTTTTCTGATTTGGATTTGCCATAACACAACAAAATAAAAATGCACGAATACTGCAATTTTCAATCGATCACATGATGGCTAAATGTCTTTTCTACGCATTTGACAGCAGTTGTCAACGAAAAACGAAAAGGTCAAAATAAATCAATACATAGATGTCAATGGGTAGTCTCACCACGAAGGCATAATTAAATATTACACAGAGTTAACATATCCATTATAACGGTCAAAAGCAAAGCACGAAATACAAGATCAAAAGGCAATTTCCGTTTAATGTCCTTTTATAAGAATTCCAATAAACAAAATTACTCACATGAATAAAATAGCACCGATGATAAACTTTCCTCCTTGTCCGAAGTAATGCAGTTTGGGACTTTCTGTCTCATATGGACGACTGGACGGGATGTATCCATTGGGCATACGCATCGACGGAACCCCTGGTGTCGCATCACCAGATGGGGTGAGGCTGAATATCAACAAATGTAAAGGATAAAATGGATATTAATTGAAGATTTTTGTGGGCGCGATGGCCTAGTGGTTAAACATATTGGCATAGCAGGTTGAAGATCTCGGGTTCGAGTCCGGTTCGCTTATCCATGCCCACCAATCAACTCCGGGTGTAATAACTTGGTTGGGCTAAGCCGAACAGGAAAAGATCATATCTTCCCAGCAATTGTAACCCTGTTTGTTGTCCTTCTATAAGTGGCCACTTTTGAAGGGCCTTGGACAGGGTGATCCACTCTAAGAAGTGGGAATATAAAAAAAGATGTTAAGTTCAACAGAAGTTGAACAGGAAACTACTAAGGAGATCAAAGGTCAACTATGTGAAGTCATTTTTCACAATTATGTGAATTTTGTACACTAATAAATTATGAAGAGTAGTATGCAAATACAGTGATCTTCTTAAATTGGAGTGAGGACACTAAGATAATGACTACCATTGGAGTGTCGAAGGCGATAAAGCCGTTAATTAAGTCTTTTAAAAACAGTCCCAAGCAATGTTTTCTCATTGTTGATGCCTCTTGAATTTTCAGCTTAAAAACCAAAAAGAGACAAACTCACCTTCCTTTGTTATTGTTGAGATCATTTCGGTCCTTCTGTGAACTTTGACCCCTCTGATTCTCATTGGATAAACTAGAGGAAGCTAGAAACAAAGAGAACGAAATATTCAACAATACGAATATTAATCCAAAACTTTTTTATGTATAGATCTTTGATTCTATGTTATGTCCCATTACCATGTTTTCACACCTGTAGTTCATAAGCAAAAATCCAATCACAAAACTTCTCCATATACTTACATCTACTTCCTTTACTTTTCAAGCCATCTTTCCCCGTTTCTGATCTTCGTTTTCTCCTACGAACATTACCTGAGGAAAATAAAAGTTGGAAATTGCGAAATCCAAAACAGAACATTTGAAAGCCTTATTTCAAAATAAGGATAACACGATCGAGTGAGGTAACTGTTAGACCATTTTGACACAGTTAATTAATGATATTTTATCATGCATTTTTCTTGGACAGTCAGTTCTGTATATAATGTATTAATAACAATAATTTCAATAAAGTTACCAAAGCTGAAGAAATTTACTGTCAATCTATGATTTATTGACTTTGTCAATTCGAAGTTCTATTGTGTTAAGTACGGGTTACAGATGGATCGCGCCTCGTCGACTCGATCCATCAGTAACCCATACTTAACAAAAGACTAATGTTTTTTAATTGGATCAAACCAGATGCTGCTACAGTTTGGATAAATCTATAGACAGAGACATTTAGCCAGTCTTTTGCTTTCAACCTCGCTGTTGGAATCAGGGTGGAATAGACTGGAGTTTAGTTGTTGCTTCGATCTCCCTATTCAATTTAAAATTTGATCATAGTCCAATATTGCATTTGTGCTTTTTCAGACAATTCTTTACCAGAATCTTTAACAAATTAACTCACCATTCTGTCTATTTTTATTGTCTTCAATTTGTGGTTGTGATTTTTCATTTTCAACTTGATTTCGAAGTTGCCAGGCTGTTAAAATATATGACAAATTAGACGTGTTATATAGCATCCTTCACAAAGAGATTTCAATTCTCTTGCACGTTATTTATCTCAGACAGAATTCTAAACTGATCTATAAAGTAGGGCTAACAGCAGTACCTAGCTCAAAAAACAATCACTGCTTTGTCTGGCAGAAAGTCAACAAATCGAGTCAAATGCGTGTGTGGCCGTGATGGTCTAATGGTGAAACATGTTGGCATCGTTTGTTGATGATCTCAGTTTTGAGTCAGACTCAGTAATTCATGCACACCACTAAACCCAGGGTGTAACAACTCGGGTAGGCTAAACCGAACAGGAAAAGGTCATATTTCAAGCAATTTTAACCCTGACCGACTATAAGTGGCTGCCTAGTACAGGGCCTTGTTCAAGGTGATAATCAACTCAGAGAAGTGGCTATAAAAAAAATCGCAGTTCCCATGAGATTTTATACCGAATTCATACAAGATCACGAGAGTTTAAAAAACCTGGGATCACTTGATTATAACAAGCCCGAATGGCAGAACACTATTTTACTTCGAGTGTCCAAATTGTCAGAGCCATTTTCTTCACATGGACAAAAAAGCTTCAAAAACATCTGCTATTTCATAGCAGTATTGATGAATCTGAACCTTCTTCTATAAGTATGATTTCAACCAAACGCTCAGAAAGGGACATGTGTCCGAGGAGATACGATCCTGCCAGTCTGCACCAGGCCTGCGCCACAATAACTTAAAATTAAAACTCATAAAGTCTGGTAATAACTCACTAAGTTTGGTGAAGTTTTGTGTCAACCCGCTAGCAACATTTTTCTCGATGAAATTTTTCACCAAACCCCAAGGTGTTTTCTTGTATCGTAGTTCTGACGTTACCCTGATAAAAATATAAAAAAGTGTCAGTCAGGAATACGCTGCAAAATTTCAAGTCATCGAAATTGACGCTTTTTTACCATATTTGCCCATTTAATGGCAAAATCCAGATTGTCAAATTTTAAAGTATGAAAAATTGCCCGGTCTGTCTAGTAATCGATCGGCGACAAGAATATGTTGAAATGTTCAGAATACGACAGGAGTTCATGCATGGACTGAATAAATCCCTTTATATTTCGTATAGTATCTTGTTAATTTCTCGTGACAAAGGGGTTCTAATAAATAAAAAAAATAAAATAAAAAAGTGAGAGCTTTCTCCTTCCTGAATGTTTCTCAGCATTCGTTACATTATGAGAGCAATCCAAGATGTAAAATAGATGATCCAGATGATCGGCCAATCCTAAAACATGCACTTGTGGAAATGTGGAAGCGATTATATTAAAAACCAACATCTTACCTGACTTCACACTTGTTTCTTGTGACTTTTCTAATACAATATCTCATGCAAGTATAAAAATAATCAGCGTATGGAATTCCGTAGTTTTGTACAATGCAATCAATGCCATATGATTTGCCTTCAACAGTGGATGCATAGAGAATCTTGAAAGACGAACAAAAAACTTTAAAAATATTGTAAAACCATTTGTAGATTAGAAATTTACCTCGCCAAGCATGTGGCACAGGTGTAACCATGTCTTCATTGCATGAAAAGGCTATTTAGTTACAAATCACTAGAGAGAATCACTCGCAAGATTTCAGAATAAAATTAATTTTTTACAGCCACTACTTGGGATTGGATCACCCTGCCCAAGGACCTGTACTAGTGGCCCCTTAGAGATGGGCAGGATTAAAATTGCTGGAAAGATATGATCTTCTCCAGTTGGGCTTAGCCTGTCCAAGAAATAACACCCTGGGTTGAGCGGTAAGGATCAACGAGCCAGACTCCCCAGGACACGAACGCGAGATCTTCAACCTGGAATGCCAACATGTTTAACCACTAGACCATCACCCCCACTGTGAGTATTGCAATATTCTCATCTTGTATACCCGATGCAGAGAATGCACCACATGACCCTGCTGAAAATATATGTTAACCAATTACAATTTTCAGTTACCATTACCTGAAAATTTTTTGATAACGTTTAGTCAAGCAATGAAAGCCCATGCCGACAAGTGAGCCTAACAAACAGAACATGTGCATTATTGTACCTGTTTCTCTTTACAGTGAGATGTTTTTGGTCCGATGGGGTTATCAAGTCGCAGTGTGTAAGCGAGATGACGTATCTTTTGACCTTTGACCTCTTCATCATCTCCCCATCTTCCAAATTCAATTTCTATGACAAAAGAGGATGATTTCGAAAATTGCAGTCAGTAATTTAGTATCTGTCGATTGATCAGTTTTGATAATAAAAAAGAAGAGACATTGTTTTGTTTACTTGTTTAAATTGTAACTTTATCTATAATTTTTCATCAACTCTTAAATGAACATTACCTGGTAAAATAGGAAATGAAAAATGATCCTAATACAATATATGAAGTTTTTCACGATCAGAACAATCACTGTTGAATACAGAAATGCTTTGCTCTGAACAACATAAAAAAATACAAATATCGACTCACGAGTCGTCCCTTTATTTACAAGTGTATCTTTCCAGAAGGAACATTCATTTTCTTCTCCAAATATAATCCTGAACATGTCCTTCGCTGATGTCTCGTATATACAAAACAACGATACTTTGTGACAGTCAGGGAGTGTAAAATCTGCTGGCTCTAAAAAAATTTTCATAGTTTTTTTAGGGAGAGACATTTGGCTGCAGAAAATTTCAAATTTGTCTGACATGTCATGGAAGGTGACAAAAGGGAATAAAGGAGCAGTAACTGGGTCTCCTGTCACCCAGGGCAGATGTTAGAATATAATACCGGAATTTACTATATTCCAACAGTTGTGAATCTTTTTTGGGTGAAATATATTTAACAAAAAACACTTTGGAAAAAGTTACTTTTCGTTGAATACGATTTATTTGATTCGAAATATTTGATCATGAGAAGCAAAAACTCCCGATTCCAATCCCTCGTAAAAACACAAATTGAAACCCACCGTCATTCTCCTCCTCTTCCACCACTTGCTCTTCTATCCTGCTACTATTTTTCCTGCTTCTTGAAACATTCACAGAGAAATCTTCTTCATCGTCATCTTCATCTTGGATGACATCATCAGCGAGAGAAATATCTTCTCTGGAACCTTGTGAACTCTGAAATTACAAAATCGAAGATTACGCCTTGATTGGCCATATTATCTTCTTTGCCGATATATTGACATTTCACAAAAACTGCCGATGAAAGCTAACCACTCCAAATAAACACGAAATGCACATTTTGCACAACTTCAGGCATGTTCCCAGATTAGTACCAGTAACTGTCATTATATTTCCTTATCCATTCTAGAATGATTGCTGCGAGATTTTGTGCCGATAGACTGAGCCAGTGTGCCAATGCCATGCGGGCAAATTATAGTCAGACATGTTTTTTTCTCTGACAGGGCCATAGCGGAAAGACATAATACAAATAATAATGACGAAAAGCTTATTCCAACCAGATTTCGACACATATCATATGCGAAGAAATAACTCTGAAAGGATAATTGAAAATGTTCTGTAAACTGCGTATAAAAATTTATAAGGAGTTCTGCATATAAATTTCCAGGAGTGCTTTCAGAGTAAGACAACTCTACGCATTCAAAGAGCTTCGGTTCAAAGTAAGATTTTTCAAATTATGAGGAAACTGAGTCTAGACTAGTACCATGAAATATTATGTAAGCTATAATAGTGAATGAAAGTTTTTGCCCCGAGGCCTATTTTATATCGAAGATAAGACATGAAATATTGGTAAATATCATATAATCGAGATATGCTTGAATTTTAGATATATTCGGAACAAAAGCTTGTAAAATTATCCTTTTTTGAATAAACTGGAACAAATGATAGATAAAATTTCCGATTGATAAAATTTCAATGGACCTAAAGACAGAGTAGAGTCACTCCATAGTTTTCTAGTTTTCATACTGAAAATGTAAAGCCTTTTACATTGACCTAACGACCACTAAACTCGACACACAAAATTAACAATAGTTACATGTATTGATTTATCGTCAGAGTCTGATCCCTGTTGAAACTGGTGACAACTATCCTGTGATGAATGTCTTGCGCTCGAAGAGCTCTTGTTCGATTTGCTGTCTCTTCGATTCAACTTCTCAAGTTCACCATCAGGAGGTGTCTGTGTTGAATTCGTCTGAATTGTTAAGTATTTGTGTCAATTACTTAGGAATGCAAAGTGCCGGAATCTTTTTTTCTACGGACGTCTAAAGCGTTCATATCATTTTCTTCGGGTGTCTAAAAAGACTTCAAAATCATGAACACTGCTATTTCATAGCAGTGTTGATGATTTTGAACCTTTTTTAGCCAGACTCTACCAGAGGCAGTTTGATCTTCCATCAAGAGTTAGATCATGAAATACTACCCATTTGCTAAATGTAACGCTGTAAGTTATGAATCAGTATTCTTTTCAATTGTACAAAACAATGTGTTAAGTTTTCAAGCGTTCGCCAAAAAACAAATGAAAGATAAAAACCACATACAGACAGCACATGAATATTTCTAATACCACGTCACATAATTCGTAATTCACATTCATCGATACGTCATTGGAGAGAAAGTTTTGGCCAATACATCGGTGCGGCTCTACTTTCAAGCTCTACAAACCTAATAGACCTACCCGATCACACTAATAACTTGGGTAAGCTCAGTCGAGCCAGAAGGTCAATACCTTTCCATTATAAGTAACCCTGTATGGCTAGTGGCCGCGGCTTTTAGGGCCTTGCTGAGGATGACAAGATGAGTGACTCCATTCACCACAGTGTACGAGAACGTAAATACTGCAAATCCCATTTACTCACCAGTTTCTTTTTCCGTTTTACTTTATTCGTCGTCCCAAATTCATATTTCATGTCGCTGTCGCCTTCACCTAGAAGATATAATTTCGATTATCAGAAAATCACAGGCTGTTGGTTTATTGGTTATCGTGTTAATGTTGGAGATAGATTTCAGGTTGCAAGTGCATCCAATCTGTGTACACAAATAATTGGTTTGACTAGACTAACTCAGGTGAGTGGATTTGACAAAATAGCGTTTATATGTTTAGGTTTAAGTTTTCTGTCTAAATTAATTTGCCACATAAATGGAGCACTATGCACTAAATCCTTAATATTAACAAGTTTTACTTTGTTATGATACGTTTCGAAGCTATTAATGGCTAATCACTAGTACAGTTGACTAGCTCCATTTGACTCAGCTAAGCAGACTATGGGATAATTGTAATACGAGCGCGATGGCCAGTGGTTAAACATGTTGGCATTGCAGGTTGAATATCTCGGGTTAGAGTCCCGGCTTATCCATGCCCACCACTCAACCCAGGGTATAATAACTTGGGTAAGCTAAGCCGAACAGGGAAAGATCATATCTTTCCATCAATTGCAACCCTGCCCGTCACCAAGTGGCTGCCATTACAGGGCCTTGGATGGGGTGATCCACTCTCAAGAAGTGGCTATTAAAAAAAAAGCACTACAAATGTCACCCGTGCGAAAAGTAGTTTGCCGTGCAAATTTATATGCCTAATAAACCGAGCAGAACATATTCAAATTTTTAGAAAGTTTTACTTTATCAAAATTGGTTCCGAAGAACCGGTCGTTTTATCGAATTATGAATACAGAAAACCAACCAACTGAAGTAATTTCATTTTTAACTATCTTTCTTTAGGTCATTCACTTCGATTCAAATTGATTCATTTTTCAAAATCATGTCATATTTTTTGTGCGATCATGCTATATGTCAAATTTTACGCTGTAAAATTTGGCATATAGCATGATCGCACAAAAATGCTGCTGCAAAAGGAGCAAAAATATCAATAAATATTAGAGATTTAGTTTATCTAAAATATTGAAACGTCATTCTAAACATATAGAAAATTTCGGAAATCGTTTAGACCGATCAGGACAATCATAATCTGACCTTAGCCTTAGATAAAATTAAGGGGGACAGTTATACTGATGTGCGTCTAGAAATAAGAGCCCTTGTAACCTATTGTCATCGATAATTCATAATACAGACACCACGGTGCGGTAGAAAAATTTGTTTCAGAAGATTTTTTAATATCTGTTACACAAAGGTATAAAGGTATTGTACCTAGATGATACCCCTGGAATTGAAATACTCATTCGATACCAGTGGTGGACTTAAATGTGAAAGATCACGGTATTATTGGCATACTGGCTCAACGGTTACTTTTATGGAAATTAGACACCCGAAAAAAAACAGTAGATAGCAAAAGAAAATCCACCAAAAGGAAATATTTAAAGATAAACCGTTTGAATGTGGATTAAAATGTTTTGCTTCGAGTTTATGCCAAAGGTATTTTTGCGGAAAAAAAACTTTAAATCCACCAGCACTGTTGTCAGTTTCATAGTAGGCTGCAATACCTTGGGAACGCTTGAAGATCATGGATTGTCAACGTATTTGCCACAACACAAATCCAGCTCATACACAGGAGGCTGTTGGTATAGGCCCTTCACAGCACTGTCCACTCGGAAGAGGGACTACATAAAAATATCCATTTTTACTCAATTTCATTATAGATATTAACATCCTAAAACTTACCAAAGCTCTGGTGCTTCCTCGGCATATTATCCGGTCTAACATAATCATCATCCGAGCTACATAATCCCAGTTCTTCACCGTAGTTACTGTGAATTTGGGTCCATAATTCATGAGCAGTCATTGGCTAAAAAGAAAAAAATTTTAAAAATTGAAGATTTTCATTTCATTTTGAAAAACAAATTTTATTCCGTAACACATAGGTTGACAGCCTTGACAAAATACGCTTCCGATATAAGTGATATGCTCAATAGATGAAGTAAAGTAACAGTATGAAAGAACCAAGTTAACACCTAAAATGATTAAATTCACCTCCAGAAATGGAAAAACTAAGTTTTAATGTTATGAAGATATTATACAGCAGTATTAAAGGTTTTTGAAGTCTTTGTATAACTCAAAGACACTAAAAAACATAGGTTCTTTTTTCAGTCATGCAAATGATTTTTATCAAAAAAAAAATTGCCTTTTTTCTACATTATACTTAGAAGGCTTTTTTGGCGGCAGAGTAACTGACACAACGGTACTGGGAGACCTACCTTGTCCAGCAAAGCATTCTGCCACAATCTAAATGTAGTGAGATAAGCTCGATCTCTTGCAGTGAAACTTGTGAACGTTATCTTTGTTTTATCTTTCATTAAAATTTGTATCGCATTCGGAATAACTTTTACTGTCTTTTCTTTCGTCATTTGGTCGATATCAACCAATTTCACAGTGACCTAAAACAAAATGCATATATTTAATTTAGTTCATTTCAAGCAAGCTAGAAAGCAGCATATGAAAATTACAATATAACGTCCATTGATATGCCAATAGCACTACAGAAAATTAACCCTGCCCGTCTACAGGTGGCTTGGTCAGGGCGATCCACTCCGAGAAGTAGCTATGAAAGAAAAAAGATATTTCATATGAAATTGAACCCTTTTTAGTCAAGAGTATTAATAAACGGTATCTTCCTTGGGTGAAAAAACCACCACTTCTTAATCTTCATAATAACTACCGTGCACCGGCAATGCCTTCAGCGGACGTATAATTCACATATAATCATCCCTCATAGGGTTCGTTCGCATCCTGGACATTAGTCCCAACAACAGCAATGCGCCATGCCCTTACAAGGAAACAAAAAATCCACAACTATTATTCATAGACAGTCAACTTTCCCAACTCACTAGAGAGTTAAAGTTTTAAAAATATTAAAAAAGTCAACAACAAATGGTGCCCTGACATTGACCTCAAAATTCACACCGCACTCTCCCTTGAGTATCGCTTCATTACGGATGATTGGTTTCGATGAGCGATTCGTGATATCATGACAGTGATAAACACTATGAATTGACAAATACGTTGTCTAATTGAAGGAAAACAACAACACAACTTAAGGGGTTATTTAATTCAGGAAAATAACAGGAATGCAATAGGATAGGATATCATTTTTATCCTGCGGGAGAGGAAAGCTGGGAATACAGCCTAATCATATGGTGACCTCACGTACAGATACCAGTTCCGAATCGGGGTGAAGGTTTTTGATTATCGAATTTCTCATTTTTCCTGTGCATGGTCCTGGTTGGTGGAGAAAGCCGTAAGCGGCGCTTACGTGAAGAACCGTGCACCGGC
>CAVMBJ020000015.1:0-12787 GCA_963675895.2 Styela plicata
AGCTTTTAAGTATTGTTTTTGTTGTTTTTAAGGTTTTGCTCATTTAAATGACCTTTTTAAAGGTTTTTGTCAATTCAGAAACACATATGAGACCATAGTGATTCTTGTACCAGTTAGTTCTTCATTTTACATGGGATGTAGCTTTTCGACCGGATAAATATAAGGATGAGAGTTTTCGCATTTTGTGGTTAGCCTCTGTTGCAAAAAAGATGCTTTTCTATTTCAGATAACCACCCAATATTTCTTTCCAATTTGGAGTTATATCCATGTAATTCAAATCGCCGTATTTATATTCTATTCCTTTAAGAAATGTCCATGTTTTTCGAATTATTGCTTTAAAAATTTCTTCTTTTTCTCTCACAGTGACAGTTGCGTTTTGGATATCCAGGCGTATTTTGGTTAAGATGACCGTTGATTTCAATATCATGAATAGCTTTATTATTATAATTTTATGTCTTCCATCATAGGTATTATAAAAAATTTCGTCACGTGTAATTGAGAAGATATCTTCAACAAGGTGAGATATGAGATCTTTAGTTCTTTCTATTATATTTTCGATGCATGTACAGTCAAGAAATATGTGCGATGGACTATCTTTTTTGATATTACAAAATTTGCAGCAGAGATTTAAAATGTGTTGCCTATTGTCATAAATAAGTCCACATTTTTTTTTCTCTTTTCCCCAAACATGTAGCCATTCCTAATAATTCGGTATGAGATGATCTTTTCCTTATTTGAGACTATGTTTCTGAATCCTTTTTCTATAAGATGTGCCCTGGTCCAATTTATGGTTACTCCGGTTTGGTTATATAATTCCTCCACTTCTTTAAGTTTCGTATACAAGTCCCTATGTTTGATGTTCTCCCATTCTTCTTCAGATGCTTTAATAGATTTATAAAGATCTAGTATATACAGCCATGAAGAGTTAGGTTTCCAAGCGTGTGGCCTATTATTTGAGGACAGTTTATTATTAATTGGGATTATTTTGGTACCTAGTTGGTATTCTGCTTCAACATGCCAAAATTGCGTTGGCGATGTTAAAGCGATAAGAGACCTAATTTTTTCTACTTTGCAGGCTTTGATTTTACATTTTATATCTATCATGTTTATACCACCTTGATTCTTATCTTTTATTAAATCCGTTCTTCTGATTGCTTCTATTTTTTCAGGGTACCACAGGTATTCAAAGAAATCTTTCTTTAGCTGGTCCAGAATTGTCGAGGGGATGTCCAAAACTCTGGCAGAAAATATAAGCAATGACATAACCAAAGAGTTCAAAACTATGATTTTTCCATTCCAGGTGAGATTCCTAGTTTTTGTTCTATTTAATATTCTTTTTATTGTAGTCATTTTTTCTTTCCATGTTTCATTTAGATTAAATTCGCCAAATGGTATGCCTAGTATCTTAATTTTGTCTTTAACATATGTGTTGTATTGAGAGTTCCACAACATATCCGTTGCTTTTCGGTTTATACATAGTATTTCAGTTTTATCCATGTTGATCATTTGTCCTGTTGCTAGTTTAAATTTCCTGAGTTCTTTAAAAATTTCTGTAATCGATGCCAGATTTGTTATGAAAAAGGTTATATCGTCCGCATATTGATCCAATTTTTCCTGCTGGTTGAACTTGATGCTTAAAATTTGGTTATTTGCCTGGATACATCTTGCTAGTGGCTCAGCGTTTATAGCGTATAGAAGCATACTGAGAGGACAACCTTGTCGGATGCCTCTCAGTATACTGATGGGATTGGAAATGCGGCCATTCACTTCAATGTAGCTTGTTATCTCAGTATAGATTGCTTTGATCACGTTATAAGTTTTTTTCCCTACTCCAATGCGGTCTAGTATATTAAATAAAAAGGAATGATTTACCATGTCAAAGGCTTTCGAATTGTCAATAGATACAATTATTCCGGGCTTGTTGAAATGTTTGCAGTGATCAATTACGGATTTTAAATTATAGTGACAGTCATGTATGTTTCGACCAGGAATCGCACATTTTTGACTTGGACTAATTATTCCATTTAAGGTCAGTTTTAAACGATTAGTAAGTATTTTAGTTATTATTTTATAGTCCACATTTAAGTTTGAAATGGGACGCCAGTTTTTCAGATCTACTTGGGTTCCTTTTTTGTATAAAAGTTTGACTCTAGCTGCGTTTGAGCTAGCTGGTAGAACTGCAAAGGAAAAAACATTATTAATTAGTATAGTGAATTCAGCTTTTATTAGGTTCCAAAAAGTAACATAGAATTCCTTGCTCAGTCCGTCCATCCCAGGGGATTTATTATTCGCCATTGAATTAATAACTCGTAAGATTTCCTCTTCAGGTATGTAGCTTTCTAGATTTTCTATACTGTCTTCTGGTAATTTATTATTGTTCATGAAGTTTAGAAAGTATTCCTTTTCATTACTATCGATTGCCTCCTGTTTACTCCAAAGGTTACTATAAAATTTTTCAATTTCCTCCATTATTTCCTGTTCGTTTGAAGTTATTTTCCCATTGGCTATTTTCAAATTTTCTATTGTGGTTTGTTTCGCACGGATACGGATGTTATCGTAGAAGATTTTTTGTGGGTTTTCTCGCCTTCCTCGATTTCATGCATATGAGCCATAGTACAGTCAAATTTTATTTCTCCTCTAAAATTGTTTGCAAGTCCAGTTTTATCGCTTGTATTTTTGCCAAGTTATCCTGATCACCTTCTTCTATCAAACGTTCTATATTTTTCTCTAGATCGCTAATATTTTGTCTCTTTTCTTTAGCTCTCAATATGGAGTAAGATATCGATTGTTTCTTTATTTGTTGTTTAACATTGTCCCACCAGTCTTGGATAAAATCAAATTTATATAAGTCCTCTTTTGCTCTATTATATATATTTTGAATAATATTTCTAAATGGTGTATCGCTGTATAAGGATGTATTGTTTTTTCCAGGTTCCTTTGCCCCATCTAACTTTTACACATTCTCTTATTTTAACGAATGGGATGAGGAGATGATCAGAAATTACATTGATTTTATGTCCTGCAGCGACAACTATCGGATTCAAGTTTTTAGAGTGATAAAATCTATCAATACGTCGACTTTGTCTAATGCTGGTATAGGTATAAACTTTCTTATTCGGATGTTTAAATCTGAAGCTGTCTTGAATGTCATTTTCAACAAAATAATTTTGAAGTTTCCTTGCACCTCCGTATAGTTTAAAATTACGGTTAAACAGGGCGTCACGTTTATCCAGGATTAAATTGAAATCGCCCGCTATTATTATGTTGCTTTGTAAAGTTATATCGATAGTTTTAATTATTTCTCGAATACAGGCCGTTTGATCCGTACCAGCTTTTGGAGGTAGGTAGACGTTAAAAATTCTAATTTCATCGTTATTTAGCTTTATCTTTATACTATCACATCTATTCTCAATATGAATAGTGTGATTTAAAACGCGAATGACATTTTTTACTAGTATTCCAGTTCCTTGAAAAAAGCGGTTCTGGGTTATTTCTTCCGTCGTATTAAGATATATTTCGTAGTTTAAGCTTTGTGCCCATTGTTGCATTGAAGTTGAATTTATTCTGTGTATCTCTTGAAGGCAAATGATATCGGGTTTTTGTGCATTTATCCAGTGGCCAAGAAATGTCTTTTGCCGGCGAAGTCCATTTATATTTATAGTGTAAATGGTACGTTCCATTTCCTATAAGTGTGCCAATATTATCGTGTATTGTGTCAACATAATATTGAGAATTCCCACACTAGATGTACTATTACTATTCATATTTTCAGATAATCAGATAGAAGGGTGGACGTGTTTCGGTGGATTTATTCAAGTCCACTTGGCAAAGTATTCCCATATTACACTATACATAGTATGTATAATATGATCTATACTAATACCAGAAATATGCCAGGTTATTTCAACATGAGTTTGAAATACCCAGATGATCCTACTATAGAGATGAAACAGGACAAGTAAGTATGTTGACCTTTTGATCTTTCAGTTTTCCTATCTTGACAGATATATATGTGTGTTTCCTTGACGCAGGGTTTATTTACAGCATAAAGTGTACGGCTAGTTAGCACAGTTTTTATTAGAAAAATTGTTAGAATTTCTGGTTAGAGTTTCCTTCCAGCCTTCTTTGAAGGTTGTCTTGGAGGAACTACCGGTTTAAAGGATCCCTGCCGTCAACGACGCGTTTGAGGAAGAAGTTGATGTATCGGCCCTAGCTCTTTTTTCATAAGTGTATTCAGCGTCTCCCAGGTATGCGGGCGACGACAGGGTTTCCAGTGGACTACACGAGAAAACGGAGCCAGATGTTGAGGGCGTTTCGTTTGCGGCCGCGTTTGTCGTTCCCCGCGCGACTACGGAACTAAAGGTTGTTAGCGTTTCGTCTACGTCCGCCTTTCTAAAGTTTCTGCGGCTGTCTTTGTGATATAGGCTGAAGGGAGTGTTTCCAATGGTTGACGATTGTTTCAGTTTTCTAGGTTGGTGTCGATGCAGAAGATTATTCCCTTGTGGCGGTGTGGTGACCTGGGACCAATCTCCCACATCGACTTCCTCCCCATCACTCGAGTCAGCGCTCTGCGCCTGCGACTTGTCAATTCCAACAAACGCTTCCACATTTTCTTTTTGAAGGGAGTCATCTAACATAACCGGGCTTGTATCTGGGTTATCGGGAGTTAGGGGTTCAGTCGGCTTTTTGATTGTCGTACAGTGCAAGTTCAAATTTTCTGGATTGATTGCTTGTTTTTCTTTAGGTGTAGGGGGGCTGACAATGTTATTTGCAGTGACTGTTTGACTTGCTGGTTCATTAAATTGGTTATTGCGTCGAAACGATGGAAGTGGCCATGAAATACCCCACGGTGCTGTTTGATTTGTTTTCGACGGACAGTCTTTTTGTATGTGCCCCTTTTCTTTGCACCTTCTACATACAGCCTCAGAGGTGCATTCGGCGAATACGTGGCCCTGTGTCAAGCATCGACCGCATGTCGGTATATATAGTTCGCGCGGTAAGTATGTTTTGCAACGAACACCATCAATAGTTATGAAGTCCGGCAGACATTTTTGGTTAAAATTCTCAATTAAAAATGATGTAAACCCATTGTAAATTAAAGTGCCTTTGTGCATGTTTTTATAGGCACTTCGCACTGTTCCGCATCCTGTCCTGTTCACGCACCCAACTGCCACGCCATAGGTGGTTTCGTCAGGAATACCTTTCAGTGAAATTCGAATTGGCGCTCCTGTTGGGTACGTGAATTTTAAAGTCCCTTCGGTGGTCCTAATTATACCATTTATTTTGTCCAAAAAATCGTCGCGGCAACTTGTAAGTGCGTCTTTTGTAGCACGAAACGATATTAACCAAATGCCCTTTTTCAATTCGAAGAGTCCCTGAACATCTTCGAAAAATATTTCCGCCGGTGAGCTCTTTATAGCGTCGATGATTTGTTCGAAACCTAGTTCCGCTTCATTTAGAATGTATAATGTTCGCGATCTTACTGCGTGACGGTTAACATTCCCATTAACTAGTGTTCGTGAATTATTATTATACGCCATGCTGGGTTAATAATAATTCAGTTCACTTTTTCCCACTCACTTCTTCTCTGAGAGTAAATATATCCTGTGTAAATACATACTGTACTCCAGCTCACTTCGTTTTACCAGCTCAATAAATATCTGTTTAAGCTATACTTTTAACTCCGGCTGCAAAGGTTCCCGTCTAAATATCGCCAAACGGGCTCCTTTATAAACGGTGAAGGCGCGCCACACAAAGCCTTCCCGTTGCCACTTTAAAACTTTCGGACATGACGTGTTTTCGATGCTCGTGTGTGTTCGACCGGCGAATGATCGGTCTACGATCTAATCTACGTACAACATGCCTGCTGTAGCAAAGACTAGCTCTCACCCTTCCTTCAGGGATATGATTTTGGCGGCCATGCGGGAGAGCGGCACGAGGCTCACGTCTCGCCGGGCCATACGAAAGCACATAGCAAGCGTTCACGTCGTGTCCGACTCGGTAATGAAGGGATGTCTCAGAAGAGCTTTGGAACGCTTGGAAAAGGACGGCCTAATCGAAAAGGGATCAGCGCCCAAGACTGGGTCGTACAGATTGCTTAAAAAGGCTCCGGCGAAGAAGAAGCCAACGACTACTGCCGCGCAAAAAAAGAAAGTGGCTGCCAAAAAGCCGAAGTCGGCACCTGCGAAAAAGACCGTGGCAAAGAAGGCCAAGAAGGTCGTCGCGAAGAAGGCATCGGTAAAAAAGACCACGACGGCTAAAAAACCGGCCGCCAAAAAGTCAGTGAAGAAAACACCAAAGAAGGCGGCACCCAAGAAGAAGACGGTAAAAAAGCCGACGGCCGCCAAGAAGAAGTAAGCAATTAGCTCGCGGCGTGGGCTTAAAAACAACGACTAAACAAACGGCTCTTCTCAGAGCCACCCGATATTTTGCAACGAGATAAGCGAGACATGCGCTCGATTTGAGCGGGTATAAGTGCTTCATTTACTCTGAAGCGCGTAAGGCGTACTCTGGCCAGCCAATGAGATCGATCGATTTGAAACTACTATATCTATCTATCTAACTACTATTATGCCCTGTCAAGAAAGAGAGAATGGGCGCGCGTCAGTCGGGCCAAGCGAACGAAAACAGGAGTTGGTTCTTAGGTCTGAATTATGTGGTGACTGGCGATCGGCGCACAGACCAAACAAACTGCAAGTTATTGAATAACGATTGGTGGCTCTGAAAAGAGCCGTTTTGTGTCTGATATTTTGACAGTCTATCCTCCGAAACCGTAGAGAGTACGTCCTTGCCTTTTCAGAGCGTACACGACGTCGAGAGCGGTTACGGTCTTTCTCTTTGCATGTTCGGTGTAGGTTACGGCGTCGCGAATAACATTCTCCAAGAACACTTTGAGAACGCCCCTCGTCTCTTCGTAGATGAGTCCAGAGATACGCTTGACACCACCTCGGCGAGCCAAACGCCTGATGGCCGGCTTTGTGATACCTTGGATATTGTCACGCAAAACCTTGCGATGCCTTTTCGCTCCGCCTTTTCCCAAGCCCTTGCCTCCTTTCCCGCGTCCAGACATGACGTGTTTTCGATGCTTTTTTTTTTTTTTTTTTGACGGGTCAGAAATTCGGATTAGTTGGATCAAGCAACTAGGCCTTCATGTCCATTTCAATCCGGTGGAGCAAAGGTTTTTAAACACTCTGCTGCCCAATTGCAGCAGGTGTCGCTCAATGCAACTTTGTAACCATTTATCACAGAGTGGAAATGTTTTACCATTTGAGCCCCACTCCTATTGTGATAGGCCCCATATCATCACATACCGTCGTTGCTTTGATGGTATTACTCAATTAAAATCATAGAAAGAGACAGCCTAGTGTGACTCTGAGAGAAAGAGCAGCCGAGTTTGAAGAAAAATGCATGAATTTAGGTGATCCCGAGTTTTAATATTGTGAGTTTTGGTACAAAAGTGGAATTAAGTTTTAATTTAGCCGCTTTTATTCGTTAAAACGACTGTTTTTTCTTTCCCTTTGATACTTGTCGTTGTTTTGCACTGGTAAGTTTTTACTGTAAGTAGCCATTTAGAATGACCTTCCAGTTGGGTACTACTTTATATATATCCATGTTACCTAGTTGTATTTCAATCCCACTGAGAAAAAATAGTACATATCTGATAATTAGTCTCCGCATATCTTTCTCTTCCCTTTTTGTAATTATTCTGTTTTGACATTCCAGTCTTCTTTTTGTCCTAATTATGTCCACTTTCATTATTGCGGTTGTTTTAATTGTAATTTTTCGACACGGTCCCTCATATGTGTTATATACAATTCCTTCATTGGATAGTGATATTGTTTTACCACAAATATCAGATAGCGTACTCAATATTTGATATATCAAATTGTCAATATTCGGGCAATGTAGGAAGATATGGATGGGATTATCCGAATTTTCGCCTTTTATCGCCAAATAAGAAGCCGTCCCTGACAATACGATATGATATTATTTTTTCGTTATTCGATATTATGCCTCTAAAGATTTTTTCACTGAAAAGTATTTCTGCCCAATTTATATTTTCAGTGTCCGTGTCATCTACTTGATTCAAGTTTTTAAGCTTTTTGTAGATATCTTTGTGCCTATATTTAGCCCATTCATCATTCGGAATATTAACTTTTTTAAACAGATCTAGTGCAGTTTTCCACCGATTGCTCGTTCTCCAAGTGTGCGGCGTGGTGTTCGTGAAGAGGCTTGTATTAATTATTCTTATGTGGCTTCCTAAGTTATAGAGGGCTTCATAGTGCCAGAGTTCGGTTGGTTTTATCAGAGTTACAAGAGTTTTTATTCTTTCGACTTTACAGGCATCTATTTTTGCTTTTAGATCAATCATATCGATACCACCGCTTTCCATGTTTCTGACTAAATTTGATCGTCCAATTACTTCGTACCTTTCTGGCCACCACAAGAATTCAAAAAAAACTCTTGTTATACTTTTCAGTATTATTCGTGGAATTTCGATTATCCTGGCGAAGAAAAAGTACCACTGATACTGCAAAGAGAGTTGAGGACCGTTATTTTTCCGATCCAGGTAAGACTACGTCGTTTTGCTACAAATAAGGATTGCTTTATTTTAATAAGATTTTCATCCCATGTATCTTTTACGGCATTTAGTCCAAATTTGATACCTAGTATTTTTATCTGACTTTTTATGTAGCATTTGTAAGTTGAGAAGGACATTGAGAATTGGGCTGCTTTATTAGTACAATATATTTCTGTTTTGTCCATATTTATCTCCTGCCCTGTTGCATTTCGAAAAAGGTCTAATTCTTTAAAAATTTCATCGACCGAAGAAACGTTGATGACAAAGAATGTCAGATCGTCAGCGAACTGATCCAGCGTTTTTTCTGTGGACCCGAGTATTATCCCATTGATTCGATTGTTTAAGCAAACTGACCTAGCTAACGGTTCCACATTTATAGTATACAAGAGCATACTAAGAGGGCATCCTTGTCGGATTCCTCTCAATATCTCAATTGGTTTGGATAATCTACCATTAATGTCTATATAACTTACTATGTTTTTGTATAGAGCCTTAATCAAATTGAGAGTTTTTTTTCCTATATTTAGTCTGTCTAGAATTTCAAATAAGAACTCATGGCTGACCATGTCAAATGCTTTCAGGTTGTCTATTGTAACTATTATTGCAGGTAGATCCTTTTTTTCACAAATATCAATTGCAGATGTAACGTTGTAGTGAACATCATGAATGTTTCGCCCAGGCAGTGAACTTTTTTGTGAGGTATTTATTATGTTATTCATTATTGGTTTCAGACGATTAGTTAGGATTTTTGTTACGATTTTATAGTCGACATTCAAGTTTGAAATGGGTCGCCAGTTTTTGAGTTCTTCTTGGGGTCCTTTTTTATATATCAGTCTGATTTTTGACGCAAGGAAACTATCTGGAACTACACTAAAAGAAAAAATGTTGTTTACTAGTTGGACTAGGTCAATCTTTATTAAATGCCAAAATGTAAGGTAAAATTCTTTGCTAAGGCCATCCAGACCTGGAGCTTTGTTATTATTCATGAATTTTAAAACCGCATAGACTTCTTCTTCTGATATATGTTCCTCCAGGCTAGATCTGTTATTTTTTGTTATTTCATTCCCATTAATTATGTTGAGATAATGTTCTTTTGAATATGTATTTGTATGTTCCGATTGACTCCAAAGATTTTTATAAAATTCCTCTGCTGTTTCCATTATGTCTTCTTCATTGCTTGTAATTAGTCCTTGATTTGTTTTAAGTTTTTCTATTGTGGTCTGTTTTGATCTTATTTTAAGTCTGTCAAAAAAGAATTTTGTTGGTCTTTCATTATGTTCCAAGTTCTTTATATGGGATGTCAAATTCAGGAATTTTATTTTTTTATCAGTGATGTTTTGTAGCTCCTTCTTCTTCAAATGTATTGTGGGAATGTTTTCAGTTTTACCTTCGCTTATTAAGATGTTAATTTCATTATTGAGGTCAGATATTTTGCTCCTTTTGTTTTTTGCCTTGCGTATAGAGTAATAAATTGACTGCTTTTTAATAGCTATTTTGGCATAGTCCCACCAGTATTGTATAGAGTCATATTGCACCTTCTCTTGTTGTAGGCGTAGATAGATATTTTCAATAGTTTTCAAATATTCTGTGTCATCATATAAAGATATATTATTCTTCCAAACCCCCTTTCCCCAGCGTATTTTTGTTGACTTTTTGATAATTACAAACGGTATGAGTAGATGATCTGCGATGCTGTTTATAGTGTGACCAGTTGTTTTGATAAAGATGTCGAGGTTTGTTGAGTGGTACAATCTATCAATTCTTCGGCTCTGTGTTGATCCAGTGTGAGTAAAGATTTTACTGTTTGGGTGTCTGCTTCTAAAAGTATCCACTATGTTGTTTTCCATTAAAAAGTTATTGAATTCTTCCTCTATATTTGATTTCTTATAGTTCCTATTAAATAATGCATCTCTCTTATCTAGTATCATGTTGAAATCACCTGCTAGAATTATTTCGCAGCTTATAATGTTTTGATCCACTACTGTCATTATTTTCCGAATGCAATTTGATTGGTCTGTTCCTTTTTTTGCTGGCAGATATATATTAATAATCCGAATTATTTGGTTGTCAAATTTTATTTTTATGCTGTTGCATCTGTTTATTATATGCACTTCGTGAGAAAATATTTCAATGTTGTCTTTTATCATAATTCCTGTTCCTTGAAAGAATAGTTTGGATACAGGAGACATAGTTTTTGGTTCCTCGGTGTTAATTAATAGCTTGTACTGTAAATTGTTTGCCCATTTAATTATTGTGCTGTGGGTGACTCGGTGTAGTTCCTGAAGGCAGAGGATATCCGGTTTTCATCTGTTATCCAATGACTCAGTGTATTTAACCGGAGATGAATTGCGTTGACGTTTATGGAATAAACTGCCAGTTCCCTATTTCGAGACGGATTTACTTGAAAGGCTATATATGATGTAAAAAGGAATGAAGTATTACTACATTATATAGTTCCATTCTAACACTAAGTTAATTTCAGGTGACGTTCCATCGCGTTAGGGAAGTTAGTTTATCTTTCATTCATGCGAAGTTATATAGATTTAGCCCATTTATTCTCCAGTTTGACCAATGAGGTTTATGGAGTAAACCGTCAGTTCAATACTTCGAGACAGGATTTACTTGAAAGGCTATATATGATGTAAAAAGGAATGAATATTCCTCTTAATAAGTATTACTACATTATATAGCTTTATTCTAACACTTAAGTTAATTTCAGGTGACATTCCGTCGTGTTAGGGAAGTTAGTTTAGCTTTCATTTATGCGAAGTTATATAAATTTAGCCTGTTTATTCTACAGTTTGACCAACGTCTAGCTTCTTTGCCACGGGATTTCCATGAGATCGAGGTTCAATTGCCGAACCTTCAGATGACAAAGACCCCATAAATCGTTTTTTGCCCCCTACTTTTGTGGCTAGTATATTTCGCTTTTCCTCGTAGTTTTTAACTCGGATACTGACGGTTCTGAAGGAAATTGAAGGTTTGTGCGGAGTCTGTTCCATCTTTTGGTTATCAAATATACTGGAACCGACTAGGTCGGTGCCTTCGTCTTTTGAGTCACTCCACTCACCACCGCTGACGTGCGTGACGTTCACATCTCCGGGGTCCACAGTCTCATTGGACATTAGGCTATCTTCACTAGTTTTATCGACATCTAACATCCCAGGTCTTACATTGTTACTATTTAAAGGTATGTCTCTACGGATGCTCGACATATTTAAGATTCTAAGATTTTCTGCGTTGATCTTTTCTATACTAAGCACTGGCATAGGTCCTTTTGGGGCCGGTGTGTCGGCTTTACCACACGGGGATCGCGCATTTACGTCTGGTCTAACGTTATCAGCGCTTGAACTATCCCGTTGGGTTTTATATGGTACAGTTTTTCCAGATGCTACCATTTGTGACGGTTGCACATTATTACCTATTTTACATCAGATTGCGTTAGGACATTAACATATGAGCGTTTGGGGGTTGAGTTAACTGTCCGAGTTGGTTGTGTCCATGTGGCTGCGTTTGTAAGAGGGGGGAAGGCAGATCGTCTTTCCAAACAGTCTTTCTGAACGTGGCCTAATTTGTTGCAGAACCTGCAACGCGGATCTGTTGTGCATTCTTGCGACGTATGGCCTTTTTCAAAACATTTCGAGCACTGCGGTGTATACATTTCCTTGGGTAAATAAATCTTACACCGCAGACCGTCAACAAAGGCAAATTGTGGCACTTTTTCAATTTTAAAATCGTCGATCGCAAAGCTGGTATGACCGTTATATATGCGCGTGCCTCTGTGCCATGACCTACTGGCAAAGCGTACCTTACCAAACCCGAGGTTATTAATGTCTGATATAGCTTTTGCTGGAAGAGTTTCATCCGCTATGCCTTTCACCGAGATACGGACTGGCGGGCGTTTCGGGAAATAAAAGTTTAGCTTAACCCTGTTGTTTTGAATTGATCTATTAATGGCATTCATAAAGTCTTCGCGACAGCTTTGCTTAGTTGTTTTGGGTTGTTTAAAGGATATTACCCACTTACCTCGTTCTGCTTCAAAGAGTCCTGTTATTTGGTCGAAAAATTTTCTTGCTTCTAGTTGGTCGTTAAATAAATCCAAAATATCCTCAAATTTCAGTATATATCCAGGTCTGTTTCTGTTTCAATGAAGAGAGTGCGATTGCGTTTTTCCACAATTGTAGCTTCCATGTTTTTTTTTCTGAT